>VZRE01009727.1:98863-163863 GCA_013396775.1 Cephalopterus ornatus
GAGGTTAGATGGGTATTAGCCACAAGGAAGCACTAATGGAGTGAACAAGAATAATGTTTAAATCATCAATATCCAGGTGCTTAGTATTACTTAAGAATAAAGCAATTAGGATTCAAAGGGAATAATTATCAGATTTAACAAAGAGGCTATTTAATGTTTGTCACTGTGTCATTACTCCTATTTAATGGTAGGGGAACACTAAGGAATTAAAATGCATTGTGAGCATGAATTAGATAGTACAGTGAAACAAGTCACAAGAGTTATAATTAAAAAGTGGGTAATTGCCAGAGTTACTGCACAATAACACTGAAGATACTATTACTTGCCCCTTCACTTTCAACAGGAAGTAACAGGCAAGTGTGTGTGGAGCCTGGTGAAAATATATTAAATGATAAATAGTGTAAATGGAAAACACATGAATGATGCAGTTAGTATGAACTCCTGCCCCAGCTTTGTTGTGGTCATTTGGGCCTGCCACCTACTTAGGATTTTCCCAATTTCTTTTTATTCTTCAATCCTTGTACATCATGTTGTCTTCAGTTTACTCACACTGATGATGCCCAGAGAAGTCAAGATCTGTTTTCCAGATATTCTTTGGAATTTAGTCAAAATACACAAAATTCACATAAATATCCAGACAGTTTGCAGTAGAACAGTGAAATCCATGTGCTTTATTGGAAGTTAAATGTGGAACTGAGGGTTTCCAAAACTAAATGAAGAAAACCTGATGAAACTAATATTCCATTTCCAGACATGAGAGATATAGAATAGAAAATTCACATCATGAACAAACATTCTAATCCTGCTAACTCTTTTAAGTGACTACCAAAGAGGAGAGACCTCTCTTTCACTTGCAGGAAATGAAGGGCTAAAAATACAAAAATGAAACTACTATCAGTGGGCCAAAAGCAAACAGAGAACAGAATTTAGTGCCCTAATAATACAGAAAGTAATTGCTGCTGAATCAAATTTCTCTCTTGATAAGATTTCAAAACCCACTAAGTACATATTACTCAGTGATGTGTGCATTCTTGGAAAAAGCTGTTGTGAATCTTCAAGGCAGGCCAGGCTTAAGTGATGCGCAAAGAACCTATGGTAATGATGATGACATTAAAAGGTTCACAGAACCAGTATTAATAGCTAGAAGCAAGATGAAGTACTAGCTTTCTGCAAGGGATCACAGGCAAGAACACAAAGCTTAGCAGAAAAGAGATAGTGAATTTTAAGAACAGCTGAAAACAGCAGGTAAACTCTTCTATCTACAGTCACCTAGAGAAAAAGGAGTTTGAAGAATAAAGATGAGCTGGAACTGAAATTCTGTATGAATTAGAATTCCACCAAATAACTCCTTATTAGGTATTATGCTGAGCAAACACAGCAGTAATTTTGAGACCTTGCTCAGCATTTGATGCCCACAAGATGGTAAAATTACATTATCTAGAGAAATGTATCCCACAGGTTAGAGAATTGTGACATATAATCTCAGAACCACACAATAATTCTGGCATTAAAACCCCCTTGTTTTAGAACAAAACCCATGAATTTAATGTATCCTTTCACTCAAAAATTAAACTATCTTATTTTGCAAAATCAAATAATATTCATAATTAAAAAAAATATTCATAATAAAAAAATACTGGATGCATAAACATGAAAGTGAAATCTCTCATAAACTTGTATCAACCAGTGAAACTAGTCAGGATAATTTCTCTGTCTAGCATGAGTAAAGAGAATCACAAAAGAGAATTTTAAATATGAGGTTTCCAATTAAGTTTCATTAGTTCCCTGTCTTAGCAAACACATTGTCCCTTAAACAAACATGCAGGACAGAATGGATGGGCTGTGCCACAGGAAATACAGTTACCAACCCTGCAAGCAGTGCAAACAAGTGAAAACAAGAAAATATTTCAATATAAGGGATCCCAATCAGGCTGCTTCTGAAGTGCATGTGTGGGTTTGGGTCCCATAGAGAAGAAATGACACACTTGCAGTGGAATTCACAAGAAGTAAACTTGAACTATAGGATAGTGAGTCATCAGGGAGTTAGCTTCAGCAAATCCTTCATGCAAAGAATGATGCAAAGCAATTGTCCTGCTGGCTGGAAATATATATATGCTGCTAGAAGAACTGTAGCCAAAGGTTCACAAACGCTCACTTGAAAGCCTGCTTCCAAAAAGATACTTCTTAAATGATTCTTAGCATCAAACATAAATGTGAACTATCAGACATAGCAGGGCAGAGAAGAAAATAGAAATGGGTTAATTAGGTGCAGTAAATACTAGTGTTGAGCACATACCGGAGCACATCTAAGCACATTACTGTTTTTCTATGATGAATGATTAAAATAATCTCTTTTTTTTTTTTTGTTCCCACTCACTATGACTGCTCCATTATGTATCATTAGGGATTGGAGATTTATGCATGCAAGTGTTTGCCAGGCAACAAAAGGGGGATGTAGGGGCTATTTAGCATATGGTAGAAGAAGTTTACAACGAGATCCTAGTAGCTAGTTTACACAGCGGGCTTTGCCCACAATGGGCTAATTAACCTTAAGAAGATGCAAGATGAAAGAGGGTAAAAATCCATCTCAATTGGCAGTGCACTGTGCATGCTATGATACTAATGATTTAAATTTATCTCAAAGAAAAGATATTTGGTGAAAATTAGGAAATCTTAAAATGGAATTATTATGCACTGGTTGGCCAGGAATAATGCCTTTTGTGTTATTAACAGGACATTTACAGACTCTGAGGCTATACTGATACTAGTGAGTTAAAGAGTATTAGGGAATATTTCCCAGATACTGAAACTAAACGTTCTTTAAAGTGAAACAGTAATAATAGTCACTGACAATTTTGACCTGGGCCAACTAGCCTTCTCTTAAACCCCTCAGCACAGCTAAGAAGCTATCATGGATCCATGACCATGACTCTCTGTACGGGGACTTCCTGTTTTGGAAACCAAAAAAATATATTCCCAAGTAAATTTCTTTTAGCAGTACAGACAAAACGTGAGTTTTCTGAAGCCCATTTTACCTGAAGGTCAATCTAACCAAAACTTATTTAGCAAAGTTATATGGAGAAACCATATCTATAATTTTAATGAACAACAACCAGCCATTTTTTGGCCGAGGACACTGTATGCCATTAAGAAGGAAATACAGCAACTTTATATTTCCTTTATATGCACTCTCTGTGCCAATAACTGCTTGACAAAAGCCAGAAGGCACTCAGCCAGAGACTACATTGTGGAAGGAAAGCCTTTCGGATCCAATGAAGAGAAAAACAAGATGCTTTGACCACCACTTAGGGAAACAATAACATGATCATCATCAATCAAAGCAGACCTGGAGTAGCAGAGAAGACATTGCTACAGTCTTAGTATGTCTAATAACACTGGTGATTAAGCCTCTACTTTACTTGCCAAAGTGTGTTGCTTTCTAAAGCAAAGTTTAGAGATCAACAGCAAGTGGGATTATTGGATAAAATGAAGTGAGGGGTCTTAACCAACTTCCTAACTCTGCTGTGCACATATCTGATATGAATGTGCAAAGTTAGAAGATGAATAGGAGAGCTTCAATCTGCAAGGCTGCAGTCACAATATGCAAAATTGGAGCCCAATACAAGAAACAAATTAGGTTCATCCTTTGAGGACTAAACAAATCATGCTGCAGAAAAATTGATTCCTTAACATCAGTGAAATCTATTGCAAGAGGAAGTGCTTTCCAATGTGAGCAAAAACCAGAGTCAAACAAGAGTCAAAACAGTCAGTAAAACAAGAGTTACATGTTCAGTTAAAAGTGCAAGCCCAATGAAGCAGTACATGTCTGTGATGACTTTATAAACTCCTGGAATTTGGATTACAATGAAACTGACTTTACAAATCACCTTCAACAAACCCCTTTTTATTTTAGCAGGCAATTATTCAGAAATATAATAAAGGGTCCTGGGCAGCATTTTATTTTAAATATTTATTCTGGATTAAACGACAGGTTGGACTGGTCTAAGGAGTGGACCAGATGCCCAATGAACTGATATTTTGTGCTTCATCAGATGTTACTTTAAATATTTGCATATAAAAAACGTACATACAAAATTCTACTCCAAGTTTCTACTAAAGGAGCATCATTCAAAACAAGCAAAAAAGCATAACAATGTTATAGTTATACTGCTTTTGTACAAAAACCTAGAATGGACTAAAACCATTTTTGTCAATTACTTTTTTTTCTTTGAGAAATCACGGTTATCATCCAGGCTACAGCACCAATCATGCTCTGAGTACACCTCACATCAGTAGTTTTTAGCTAATAACACCAGTTTAACAAGCATGATATGAATGCATAATATGCTGTGTCTTAGAAGGGGATGGTGACTATGCAAGATGATTAAACTAATAAATCGAGAAAATCATCCCCTTATAGACTTACTGTTTGAACTTTGTGGAAATCCAGGTAAGGAGGATGGACCATTCATTCCAGGCAGAAGAACAGGAGGAAGGCCAGGGAGTCCTGGATAAGCTGCTGGCAAACTGATACCATGAAGAGAACTGCTGTCCATCATGCCTGGCTGCTGTACTGTTAATCCTAGCACATCAGTAGCCTTCTTTATGCGATCCAATTCTTGCTGTGCCATCAGCTGTCTAACTGTTGTAGGAGCTAAATAATCTTTCTCTCGATCTAGCTGACTTCCCACAGTTTCTCTCACTTTTGTAATATGTTGTTTGGAAAAGATATGATCTCTTATGGACAAACGTGCAGAGTATTTCACGCCACATAGAGAACATTCTGGCTTTGTCCCATCAGGTCCAGTCTGATTTATCATGAATGGCTTCCCTATGTTAATTTTGAATTTCTTTTCTTTAGCCCGGGCATTCTGAAACCAGACCTGGACCACACGTTTGGGCAGCCCAATCTCATTCCCTAGCATTTCGCACTCCTGCATTGTTGGAGTCCGGTAGTCACTAAAGCAAGCCTTGAGAACTTTAAGCTGAAGATTACTCATTTGTGTTCGGAAACGTTTGTGGCCTGGCCGATCACTGTTTTTGGATTTAAAGGGATTGCTAGCTCCAAATGGGTTAGGAGAACTTGGATCAGCTATGCTTGAAGTTTCACTGCGATCGGCATTATCATCAGGGTCATCAGTAATGTAGTAACTTTGGTCATGATCACCATCTTTTTCACTGAAGTGTATTGAAGGGCTTGTTAGGGAAAAGAGAAATTTATCATCAGTATTGTCATTTGTAGGTGTAGTTGCTGCTTTTGGTAGTGTGTCATTCACAGGTTGTTTTGGTTCTTTGGGAGGTGATGTGGGTTTTGCATCCCCTGAACTGCCAGTTGTGCTTTCCATTTCATTGTTCCCCTCATCCCCTGTTGTGGCATCACTAATTGCTGTATTAATTGATGAAGTCTCATCAAAGTCAGTCTTGTTTTGATCATATCCAGAGTCAGCAGGAGGAGCATTCAAATTTTCTATATCCTCACTAGACTCTGCTTTAAAAGAAGAAGGACTTAAAAGATTCTTCGGTGACATTTCTGCAGTTTTGCTAACAGGGGTTGATACAGTGGAGGCTAATTCATTTTCACTTGATAATTCAGTTTTTGCTAATGACAGTGATGGGTAATCAAAAAATATGTATTTTTGTGGACTTTCTCCTCCATCTTCAGTTGATATCAAAGGACTCGGAGGCAAACTGTAACCGGCCTGTTTCCCTTCATTCCAATGTCGAGAGCGAATGTGACTTTCTAAAGCTGATTTTGCTTTAAATAGAGCTCGACAAAAAGGACATCTTTTATGGGACTGGGCTGGACCAACTGCACGGAATTGTCCCTTTCTTTCTCGGGCTCTTGTGTTCTGAAACCAGACTTGTACAACTCTCTTTTTCAGTCCCACTTCACGTGCAATGTGATCTAGCATCTTTCTGGTGGGGTTGGAATCCAGTAGGTACTTTTCATACAGTATTTCCAGCTGCTCTGGAGTAATTGTAGTTCTTAAGCGCTTATCACGATGTTGATCTTCTCCACTGTTTCCTCCCTCTTTCTCACTACAGTTATTGTCTTCTTTATCGTCTAGTTTTCGTTTCAGTGAACTGGAAACTGAAGCAGGGTGTGCCGTATGTGACGAGCCAGTTTGTGGTGGCATCTGAGCAAGAGAACTATTAAGCAACTGTCCAGTCATCAAAGGATTATTTGGGTCAAATATCATATAGGGCATATCCATTGGTCTTTCTAAAAACTGTGAGTGAAGAAATTGGTTTTGGGCTGCTAGGAAATGCATGTGCTGGTGCTCTTGCCAAAGTTCTAGAGTTGGAAAGGCAACTGTACACTGATCACATTGGTACTGTAACAACTGAGGAGGTAGACTGTTCTGTAGAGAAGTCATTGAAATTGGTAAAGGACTGGAAGGAACAGGTGTGGTTTGTGATGCAGAAGGAGGTCTCCCTACTATCTGTGATTGCTTTTGCTGCTGTGGTTGAGAAGCTGAGGGCTGAGGGTCAGAAGAGGTTACTGGAGTAGACTGTACTGGTTTGGTGCTTTGGGAAGTTGCATCTGTTTGCTTAGAGATGGTTTCATTTTGTTTTGGTTTTTCTGTAGACTCTGGTTTAGGAGAAGCCTTCTCAGGTTCTGGTTTGGGTGATGGAATCAACGGAGTACTAGAACCAGAGCCAGAGCCTGCTGCAGTGACTGTCAGGCTTTTTGATAAGTCATTTTGGCCAGAAACTGTACAGTTCTTATACACTGTTTGATCAGAGGCATCCATAGAGTCTTCAGTTTGGCTTTCATCTTGAGCATCATCATCTTCGTCTTTATAACACTGCTTTTTCTGGTGTGTAATCAAATCGAAGATCCTGGGAAAAACCACACTGCACTTTTTGCACTGATACTGCATGTTACTGGTTCGAATGTAACGCTCGTTTGTCAGTTCCCTTTTCTCACTGTCTTTAGTTTCAGCTTGATTTTCATAACTCTTGCGAGCTTTTTGTCGTGCATTTTGGAACCATACGACAATAACTCGGGTAGGTAGGTTAAGTACAGTTGAAAGTTGTTCAATTTCATCATCTTTTGGATAAGCATTTGTGTCAAAGAAGTCTTGGAGGACACGAAGCTGGTAGTCAGTAAACCGAGTCCTGGACGATCTCTTGCTGAAAGATGCATCAGACTTGTAGGGTTCTACAGCTGAAGGTTGAGGATCTATTCTGATATCTTCCAATACTGTTATAGGAGGGTTGCTGAAGTTATATGGAGAATCTTTATTTCTCTGTCGTTCTTTAAACAGCGTATTACGAAACCAGTGCTTGATAACTTTCTGTGAAAGACCAGATTTCTCAGCCATTTCTTGGATTTGCTCTTCACTTGGAGAATTGTTAATATCAAAATAAGCCCGCAAGATTTTTAACTGGTCATCTGTGATTCTGGTACGTGGACGCTTGAACTGAGAGTGCCGCAGGAAATTGGGGTCTAATCCCAGCTGCTGCTGACAAAGCTGGGTAAGATCTGCAGATAAAGTATCCATTGGTGGCAGTTGGAGGGCAAGCTGAGGAGGCAATGCAGGATGTTGCACTGGTTGCATCATAATTGGAGGGAAAAGTGGGAGATCAAGTGAAACAGGAAGCTGGACTTGAGGTGGGGCTGATGGTGGTGGTGGTGGAGGAGGAGGTGGTGGTGGAGGAGGCGGTGGTGGAGGTGTAGGTGGTGGAGCTTGCAAAGGTGTGGGAGTTGTGTTTTGAATTTTTCCAGCCCCAGCTGAAGAAGGTTGAGAAGGAGTTGGAGGAGGAGGAGGAGGAGGAGGTGGTGGTGGAGGTGGTGGCGGAGGTGGTGGTGTCTCTGGAGAAGATGGAGAAATTGGATAAAGCTTGTCATATGCCTCCCTGTACTGTCGGGCAAATTTTTCTAATGCTCCATATGGAAAAAAATGTCCATGCACATGTTCTTGATGACTTTTCAGAATAAGAATGTTGGAAAAGAGCTTACTGCAGGTTCCACATTCCAGTTTGTCTGTGTTTTCACCATCACCAGTCTTGCCTTTTTTCTGCACTTTTTGTCTGTTCTCATTGTATTGGATAACTAACTCAAACCCAAAGTTCTCCAACAAAGCCTTGGCTGCATTCCCCCTTGCCCCAGAAGCTATTCTGGGTGGTGGGATGGTTGGTTCTGAGGATTTTGGCTTCTTCATATCTTTGTTTTCTTTTAGTCCTTCATTCTCACTAATAAATTCTTGCTTTGGCTTCTCTTGCTTTTCAGAAACTTCTTCTGACTCCTTAAATGATGGCATATCCTTTATCAGCTGGCAGTCTGTACTTATTAAGTTATTTTGCTCTGCTTTCATCAGCTTGCTGCTTTGCTGCTGCTGCTTTTGTGACTGAAGTTGGGGCTGGGTGGATTGATACTGTTGTGCTTGTTGCTGCAGTATCTGTAGCTGGGTTTGGCCAACATGATGCTGAGTTTGTATCTGCTGCTTCAAATCTTCTAGCAATGATCCTGTCATACCAGCCATTCCAGGCATACCAAACGTGGCAGAACCAGGCAAACCCAGATCTGGGCTTAAGCTAAATTCTGTCCCAGGTATATAGAATGGGAAAAGGAACTGAGGCTGTTGAAATTGCAGCAGTGCTTCTGGTGTCATTGGAAAGTGAGGCAAAAAAGCTGGATTTAGAAACTGCGGTTGAAAGAATGCAGCTTGTTGTTGCAGTTCATGCTGTAGTTGCATTTGAAGTTGTGCTGGTGACTGGGGTGGGTGATGTGTAGGCTGAGCAGAAATTAATTCAGAAGCTTGCTTTTTATTTAATTCTTTGGCATCTAAATGTGTTTCTTTGCTGTTAACTGCTGGTAAACTCATAGATTCTAGCATTCCTTGGCTGGGGCTATTAACATTCCCTGCTACACTATTTCCGCTACTTATATTACCACTTGGTTCTAATTTTGCAGCCCTTGCCTTTGTTTGATGAAGCACGGATCTCATATGGATTTCCAATGTAGAACTTTGGCTATATGCAACATTACAAATGCTGCATTTGTAGGGTTTGTTGTCAGTGTTGCTGTTGGTTTCTTGAGGGACAGGACTTGATGCTTCCTGCAAAACCTTTTTGAGTTTATGTAGATGGGACACTGAGTTATAGTGGACCAAGAGAATGTTCTTTTGGGTGAAAGACTCTTTACACACTGTACACTTATATGGGCGAGATGGATCTAGAAATTTTTCCATAGTAAAATTTGGCCCTTTTCTAAAAGGTAAGGTCCGCTTTGGTTCTGAGCCCATATCATCTGGGATAGAGCTACTATCACTTCCTACAGGACTTGCTTTACCTTCCTGGTCCATCTCATAATCTCTTTCTATTTCCTGTTCTAGTGCATGATCATCTTGTGCCATACTTTCACTTTCTGCCCAGAGTTCACCGTTGACAGGTAAAGATGCACACAGCTGCTGAAGTTCAGCTTCATTGAGTTCAGGGTGGCCTGCTTCCAAGTGTTTTTTTAAAGCCTGGAATGTACGGAAGCTACGTTGGCAAAGGCTACACATGGTAGCCGCCCGAATTGCGTGATACTGGGAATGTATCTGAAGCTTCTGCATAGTCTTAAAAGCCAAGCTACAATGGTTACAGCGGTACTTATAGACATGGCGGTCAGAGACAGACAGCTGTTGCTTCTTCTGCTGTTCATTCAGCTGATCCGTCATAGAGTCAGTGGTCTTTATATCTTTACTGCTGTTCTTATTCCAATCTGGTGTTTCAGTAGATTCCTTAGGTGGCTTCTGTTCCTCAGTCTTAATTTCCATTCCAGTTTTTGATTCATCGATCCCAGGGGTATTCTTCTCATCCACAGGACTTTCACCTAGTTAAAGAAAGTGAAGTGTCTTTTACACAAGTAGAAGAGAAGAGCACGTAATATTCATTTCAATTTATTTTTTCATCAGAAATCAAGAGAGGCACCTCATATGCCATGTGTTGGTTTAGCAAAATATAACAACCCAACCCTGCCCCAGAAAATAAAGCAGACAGGACTAACAGGATGTTTAAAAAAAGTAATAAAGCCCACAAAAACTGATCAGACTGGCAGTGGCAGCTGGCCTAGTAGTGGCACAGGGCTTCTCTTTGTCAGAAGGTAGGAGTTTACTGGTACAATGGGAGCACTAAACAAGAAAAGCAAATAAACAGTAGGAGAGAGAGAGGGAGTAAATATGGGGACAAGAGAGGGAACAGATAATTAGAAAGGAGGAGGAAAGTAGTCTGAGAAGAGACGGAGGAGCACGCTGTGACAGGTAGCAAAGTTTGCCAGTGCAGAATACAGTAAGTGCTCAGGATCACAAACTTACAGAAATGAAAATGCAGAAAAAATCACTCACCTAACATTCCCCATTGATGGTGACTGTGACACTGTCTTTTAGGACTAGGTCTTATTTGCTGGTTAAACAAGGAGGATCTTACTGTCAAAGTGGCTAGGCACTGATGTTTAATTTTAGCACCACCAAATGCAGAGTCTGGCACACGTGTGCATTCTACTAGCCCTGCACAGGTGCAGTCAGCCAAATTCAGACCCCTTGTTACATTTATCTCTTTATCTCCATGGCTATAAGCAAGCCAAAAGAAGGATTCCCTTTACTAAGAAACAAGTAGTTTACTTCTAAAATGTCCACACATAGCTCTTACATATCTGGGCTTTTTTTTGCGTACCTGGATATTTCCCAGATCCCTCAGCTGTAATGGTTGCAGGTGTGTCACGTTCAGATTTCTCTGAAGCAGCTGCTGGCAACAGCATACTATTGGGCATCATGACATCTGGTACAGGAACCTTTGAAAACCAAGAGTATGGTATTACTACAGAAAAATTCGCACTATTTAATATGGTATGAAACATAGTGAAATTATGAAACAGCAACAGTATGAAATTATAATTCAAAAGATCAACCATATCTGCATGAAAGACTGTCAGTACTCAATCAAGATCCTGATTCAGTCATTGATAATGGTTTCTGACAGACCACGAATCCAGAGTATCATGTGTCCCTTGGCGGAGAATCAACTCAAAATAATCCACAATAAGGTGATGCTATAGAGCTATATACACGCAATGTTTCATTGGTCTCAATGTCACCACAAAGAAGATTTTGATGACTATGTCAGGGTTGTCAGATTTATCAGGGGAATTTTCCCCAGACATTTTCTGACTGAGGGCATCCCCACTTTGCTTCACCTATACTGTTTTTTACACAAATGCTGGACCTTCCACGATCTTTGAAAGAAAATTATGTTTATTTTAATAGAGAAACAGCAACTTATTTCCATTTAAAATTAGATCTTTCTCTTTCTTGACTTCAACTGATTATGTATCTTCTGTGACTGCTCTACCTGTTGTGTTATGCTTTCAAATCTTTGAAGGACACACTCAGTCTGGTAGTATTCAATTTAGCTAAGTTGACATGAATATTTGTTCAACACTTCATGTTTTCCTTTTCCTTTGATCTTGAAAATGAATTTGTATCAGAAATATAGGATTGTCCTACAAAGACTTAGCAGGACTGCGTTTAGGTTCCTGTTCTGCCAGATTCTGTCTAAAGGACCGTGGGTAAATCAGTTCAGACAGTACTGCAGCTCCTCTTCTCTAAGAGAAAGTATTTCCTTCATACAGAGGTTAAAAGAATACTCATAGAAGAGATTTTTGAGTTGTAAATAAATAATGGAAGCTACATTCATTATGAAGCATGAGTAGAAACATCTTTTGTTCCTCTTCAACAGTTTACTAAATTATTTTAAACCTTCATTAGGATACATAAGAATTTTATATCTGTCTGTCTATCTATCTATCTATCTATCTATCTAAATTGCCTATTGGAAAAAAAATCTAGATATTTAGAAAAGAAATGGGTTTAGTATATTTGTAATTTAAACATGGCATTAATAGCATCCTCTCAGAGGACTAATGGCTTTGAGTTTACTTGAGAGAGAAGGACTTTAAAATAAAATTATGTATAGAACTGTAAAATGTCCCAGAGAAGAAAATTTTGCTATAAATTGTATGTATTTTGTCATCAGAGGGTTCAATTATAGACAGGGCATATTAATGTTAGCATCTAGGACAATTTAAATTACACATCTCTTTCTCTGGGAAACAAGACTTTTTTTTTCCCTCTAGGAAACAGTGGGACACCTCCCCAGCACCTGATGAGAAAAGATTTCAAAGCTGCCCCATTATCAGCATAGAGGGAATCATGGAGAACTTGAGAAGAAAGCTCACGCTGCTCAATATGGAGGGAGAGGTTTTCCACATCTTTCCAGTTTCCTAAAAGGATCTGGGAAAGTTAAATTTCTACTACATTTTCCTTGCAGTGGGCCAAAATTACATGGTCTGTCAGAGCTAGAAAACCAAGGGAAAGAAAAAAGGAATCCTCAAGTGTGTATTTATTCATCAGCTCTAAGCACAAGGAACCCTAGACCTTCCATCAAGAGCTCTTTCAATTTTTCTAATGTTTTTGCCACTTAACTTGGGAATGAGGTGATAGAATTACTACCACAACCGTATAAATGAAGGAGCCATCTATGGATACAGAAACAAATCTGTGGTTCACTGGAATTTCCGTGTGCATTTCCTTCTAAAAAGGCAAGACACCAAGAGTTAGTGTGTCTTAGGAGGTCAGTTTTCTAACTGAATTTATGCTGTAATAACAAATATTTACTAGACCTGATTTTGTCTTTACTGACATTGTTTTGAATGTTTGTTTGAATTGCTATTTTACAGTGAATTTCATGTAATATAATGTGCAGTTCAGCTATAAACAGGAATTCTATGTTTAGGAACTACATTCTATGGGGAATTCCCATTATTTTACAAACAGAAGTCACAAGACTTCTAAGGCCTGGATATTATTAGACCAAATTTACAGGTAGGCACTTAGAGATGTAGACTAGCTTGACTTTTCCAAGCTTAATGTCAATGAGGAATGACAAGTTTTTTGCATCTTTGAAATCCACCTTCAGTCATTTTCCTGAGAGATATCAGTCACTGGATGAGCTGCCAAGAGAACCTAACAGACCTGACCCACTCGCCAGCTCAGGCTACCTGAGCACTATTTCACAACAAATACATTGCCCAAAGGCCCAAGTACGTTTCTGTAGCATGTGCATCAGCATTTAGAACACTTACTGTCATGAGCAGTTTCTCCACACAGTCAGGGGAGACACTGTGCAGATGGGTCAAATGAAGCTGGAGATGCATTTTGTTGCTGAGGACATCTTGGCAGAGGGGGCAGCAGATAACAGGTTGCATTGAATGCTGTGACAGGACATGCATCTGGATACGATTTGGGTCCCTACTATTGTAGTTACAATACGGACATTGATAGAACTGAAAAAAATCAAATTAAGATGCAGGCTATTAGTCAGTGCGCTTTTTATAACTTGCTGATATTGCTATTTTAACAGCAAATCATCTCTGTTTCATTCTTGAGTTATTTGAAAGAATGCAATTAAATTGTTACATTTCCTTTTACCTGCTCATGACAAAATTTATTGTCCTCTGGAGGCTTCGATTTTTTAGCTGCACCATCCTCTTCTTTTGCCAGAAGAAGCTGTTGTGCCCCTACCACAGTGTTCACTTTTGGTTCCTTCTCTGGTGTGACTATTCCTGTTTTGAAAACATAATTTTTAAAAACATGTTTTAAACTTCAAAATATCCTGGTTTACGAAGAAGCTTTGACTTCAAAGATCTGTATTGTCTTTGAGGGTCTTTTTTGTTTGTTTGTTTGTTTTTTAAACTCTGAGAAAAAATAAAGTTGAATAAAACAACTCTGGTAAGCAGAAAGGTGAAAATACACTTTTATCCTTGATGGAGACTCTATAAATACATTTAAAAATTGACTCTTCTCTGCTGTTTAGATAACCTTAGGTTGCCTTTAAAGATTAATCAATAATGTTCTTTCTTTAGCAGCTCAGTATGAATTTGTGAATTACATTAAAACAAATCAGCTTTTGCTCAAAAAGCCTGTTTTCCAAAATAATTAATTTGCTGCTGTTTAATTACCCTTTCTCTTTCCTAAACTGCCTGAGCAATATGATTATTGTGCTGTTTTGATAACTCCTGCCTGGTTACAATTCTGAAGCTAAATATAGTGAGGCTTTAAAAGAAATACTGTGGAGAATAGGATTTCAGAGCTAACTAAATATTAATTATATACAAAGATCAGTCATTTGGGATTGCTTTAGATGTTTACACTGTGAATTTTTATAGTCTGGCATTTGTGATCAAAACCAGAATATAATTGTTTTCTATAGATAGTTGTACTATTAAGTATTAAATACTATATTTAATATTATGCCTAAGCTAGCTGTGTAACGCGGCCCAGTCTTGCACACATCAAAGAAAAGAGTGCAATTCTAATTTCCCAGTCCATCAGAAAATTCTTTCCAACGTCAATTTGCCAGATAATCTCTTCTGCTAGGCTGGATATTACAAGAGCATTGGGTAGGCATGTCACATACATCTCACGACAAACACAAAACCTCATTTACCAACCATTCCAATCTCATCATAGTGCGGCATCATCTGACCTTTTTTCTGCTGTTTATTATGAGTATTTCTAATTTTAACTTTCAATTTTCACCATCTTCCAGTCAATTTGCAACTAAATTATTTCCAGGGTGAGGACACTATCACTGGACACTGGGTGCAAATACATCTTGAAATGCAATGAAGCTAAACCATTGATTGCTATCAGACCCAACGTAAATATATAGTCCGGGGGTAATCTGATTGTATGCTGTGCATGAAGATTTATCTTGATTTTTTTCAATCCACATAAGGTTCATATAAATGAACAAATTGCACCTCATTGCACAATAACCTCGGATTAATTTAAAAATAAGGTCATGGGTGTTTTGGCAACAAAGTAAACATAAAAAAAACCCAATTACATTTTTCCGTAGACAAAACCAAGAACTTTTTATTATTATTACTTCTATACAGACTTGGCACAATATTTGATCTTACGAGGAAAACATTAAAGAGAAGCAAAATAAGAAAACAGTTTTCAAGGTAAATGCCAAATCCTCATGGTAAAATAATAACCAATTGAAACTGAATCATACGGGGACATTTTCTGAAGGGCACTTTTTAAAAAAATCACAAAACATATGACTTATATATTAATGGTTATTTCCCCCCACATTGATTTTCATTCTAAGTTGCTAATTGTTTCTTTTGGTGTAATTTACACCAGTAATTTTTGCATGTTCTAGCTCAAATTAAACTTATTCCTACTGTATTTCCCTATTTATAATGATCAATTTGTCATCATTGGTTTACTACCTGAACAAGTTGCTTTTTAGAGCCCCCTGAATTTTTACACTCTCAGAAAAGGATCCTGGAGGCCTCCTTTAGGCTGCTCAGTAGGTGCTGGGCCGACAACCTGAAGGACTACCTATGCTTAAAGGTAAAATCTAAATGGTGCAATCTCACAAGGCACCACTTTATTACTCACTTTGCTTTGCTATAATAGAGTACTCCCTGGACTATCTGTATTTAAGTATTATTTAAGTGTTCTAACTCTGAGAATTACAGGAAGTAAAAAAGTGACGAAGTATATTAACAGAGAAAGGTTGTTTCTCAGGTTTTAGAGGGATAGGTTCAAATTATTAACCTCTCTTCATTTCCAACTGTCAAAAATGTCTAACAGTTGACTACCATTTCTTACCTTTATCATATGTCACTTTTAAAATGTCCTTTTTTAAAGACAAATAGGACAGAACCTCAGCTGTTGTAAACAGACACTTATTCTGGAAGCTGAATTTAAAAAAAACAAAGGAAACAATTCTGTCTTCTCTTCCCCTCATCATGTTAGATTGTTCTCAACAAGTTGTTACAGAAATTACAAACCAAGTTCTGTCACAAAATTTACTTGTGAAAATGCATTTAACTGTGTTTTGGCAGTGGTATTTAACTGCTAGTGAAATTTAGCTTGAAGTGCAGTCTGTGTGTGCCTGGGCACACACAAGGTTAATATTACACATCATCTTCCACCACAGCATGGAATAACTTAATTACTTCAAAGGGCCTATAATAATCATGAAACACATAGTTCTTGTTTCTATAAAAACAAGGGGGTTTTCTGGTTAAATTTTCTTTTGCGGTTAATATAATAAAACCATGGAGTTATAAAACACTGTGCTGGGGTCAATAAATGCATAACAAAGCACAGCTTTTTACTATGTTTACTATGATATTTATATAAACTGTCGAAGTTTACAGAGGCTTTGTTGTTTTTGTTGTCGTCGTGGCTCTGGATTCATTCAATCCCAAGTGCTGTTACTCATGTGAGTGAAGTTACATCTGGCCAATAGTAATGTAACTGACTCTGTGACTTACAGTGAGCTTTGGGGGAAAAAAAAAAAAAAAAAGGGGAAGTTGATTNAAAAAAGGGGCAGTTGATTTTGCCCTGTGGCATAGGGGACTCATTTGCCCCTGCACATGGTGAAGTCCAAAGCCCCCAAGCCATAGTTACATGTCAAATTCAAAGGAGTTCGGCTCCTTATGCAATGGTCCAGCTACTACAACTCGATCCTTCATCTTGCTATATCAATGCTTTGTTTTCCATGTTGCATTTGCTGTTTTAAGGAGCTTCTGTAGGGAGGCTGAAAAAAGTTTTGGTCTTATAGAAAGGTTACTGAAGGAGGAGGGAGAGAGGAGAGAAAATATTACAGCCTTGAGCATGCTGTGTGGCACTGTTTTCATAGCTAGCTGTTCCGCTGGCACATTATTTTTAGGGGGTTTTTTTTGCAATTTTGCAATTCTTTTATGATATAAAATACACAGCTTATTTTAGACTAACAACGTCAAAGATTGTCTGTCAGTAAGAGAATTATTTAACTTGTGTAAGATTGGTAATATAAAAATGACACAATTCACTGCAATTCAGATGTCATCACCTTTGTAATATTTTTGAAACCCCAAAGTAAAAATATTTGTGCAACTAACAAGAAGGAGAAAGTTAAAGAAATGCATATACTACTGAGAAAAAAAAAATCCTGGAAAAGCCATATTAAAAACACTGTTTTCTTATTTATGAATCTTTGTATTTGATAAAGATTGCATAATTTAAGACTTCTGACACATCAGATGATGTTATTCAGCCTCAAAATAATTCTAAAATTATAATTACTGGTAGAGTATTCTTTCTAATTAGAGTAGAATGAAAGGATAATTTTCATTGCAATAATGAAGGTTAATTTCCATCCTTTCTCATGTTTACTACCTTATTAAAAAGTGCTCCCCTTAGCCATGGCAGAGACATATTACATTTTCAATGCAAATGTATTAATCTGGATAAATTCCATATTAATTCTTGCACTGCATAGAGCTGTAATTTGGATTATAATTAATCTAAAGTGGCACTAGATTTAAATGACAATATAAATGAGGCATTAGTAGGCTTTTCTATTCTGAATGAATATTCAACAAATATAACTTGCATATTGCCAAGTCTCATTTTGAAAGCTCTACTCCTTGAGATAAGGTAAGCAATACAGCACAACAGCTTACACAAACATACTGTTACTAAATACATGTTAATCCTTTCTTGTCTAATAGATTCTATGCTAAAGAGGGGTCACAACACTTTCCTGTCTAACTTGTTAGTATTGTGATTAATTTATTGGTTTTCCTGAGATTTCTTTGGCAAGACTTCCAACACTCAATTCATGAGAAAGCCCAAATTAACATTCAATTATACATAAGCAGTTATGCAGTCATTAGAAATACTTGTCAGCTCAATGAAAATTAAGATGATGGTCGGAATGTTACATATGCAGAATTAATTTAGATCAGGAAAATAAAAGTTTGCAAAAGATTCAGAATTCTACAGCACAAACTATTTTCTGCAAAGCACAAAGGCAAATCATGTATTTCAGCCCTTATTTTTATATGAATCTTACTGCAAAGTTATTTGTGTAATTGCTGGCACGGGAATGCAGAACAATTATGCTGGGTTTTCGTAGTGCACCCAGTAGGCATCTGGATATAGGTTTGTCCTAATTAAACTTGGCCCTTATGAATGGTTAATCCTGATGGAATTTTGAGAATTCCCCTTCAGTATTTTTTTCGAGATTCCATCTTTTTTTTTTTTTTTTTGCTGGAGCTTTAATACCACATTCTTTCTTGAGCAACTATAAATGGACCTGTCTAAGAAAAAGAGAGGGCTGATAAATTCCCTAAAGTGGTTCACACTCTCCCCTAGGAAAAGTGGACAGTAGGAAATGCAGGCTGCAAGTGGCTGTCACCCCTCTCCTGGGGAGTGTCCAGGCTGGCACCTGGCAAGACTGCACAGGAGGGCCTATGTCAGCCTGGGAGCATGGCTACGCTGCACTGCAGGCAGTTTTTACCAAGTCAGAGAGCCTGCCAAGGGGAATATATATATTTCAAACCACAACACAGTTTCTTGCTCGACATCATCCTTGTCATCATTGGCCTTCCCGCAGTCTCTTGATCTCAAAAAATAAAGCAACTGAAGAGCAATCGAGGTTGTAAACTGCAATGGCTACTGACCTTAGCATGTCAACAAGCAAACTTAAAGGAAGCTTTAATCTTTAAGCCAGTCTTCTGAATTGACCTGGCATAGAAAGGGTCATCTATAATATTTTTTGGTAATAAATCCAAAAATGTTTAGTATGTAAAGAGCAAATTGCAATATGGGAGAATTTAGGTGTTAGAAACTCATATGTAAAATGATATTTTCTCTACAACTGTATGTCTTTACAGATAATACAATCTCCTTTGTATGCTGCTGTCATTGGCATACAAGGAAAAGATATATGACTACCTGAAACTAATAGGCTTCAACCTGTTTCAGCACTTCTTCTGCTTCAGTGAATCCAACATAATGTAACTAGGTATAGCGTGCGGCAAAAGTAGCCAATGTAATATTCATTGTGACCACAGATTTCCATCTCATACATAAAAAGCATGGGTGAAGTCACATATTTGCCAAATCAAACACAGAAAAAGCCTTGGGTATCGTATCTACACCAGATGCTGGCCCTGGGTTTGTTTGTGCACAAGTAAATGTCATGACATAGGGGTTTTGTTTTCAAAGACAGTAGCTTTCATTACTGGGCCTTGTCTATTCCAAGAGATCAAAATTACCCAACCCATAATCCGTTTTCAATGATATTTCCTCTTTCTTAGGCTGAATCATCTGTAAACTTTTTCACTGCATTTTGTGTATTTTTTTGAAAATGCTTCAAATAAATGTCCAGGAAGAGGCCAGATTCTTGGGAGTAACTGATCAGAGAGCAAAAGCAAAAAACAATAACAAAAAACCCCACATTCTTTGGGTTAAAAGGGGGGCAAAACCTGATTGAAGAAAAAATTCAAGTGGTACCTAATCCTATACTTATGAAAAATTAATATGCCATCAGAGGAATCACAAGTACAGCTAAGATTAATGAAAGGCGCTTAAAAAATTACAAGCACACAAACTGATTTGATTAAAAAATAATCTCACTGGTCGTCCTGTAATATTCTTCAACTTATCCGCATCTATCCTGTCAGATGGTTATGATTAAAAATAGGTCAATGGAAGGCTACTGATAGAAATCACATGCAAAATGCACATGCAATGAATAGTAGTGGGAATGTCCAGACAGTTTAAAATGAAAGAGCATTTCATAAGTTAAAAAGGGGGGAAAACAAAATTCTAGCATCTTACCAGAGTCTTTACTAGATTTTTTGCCTTCACTATTGTCTCTCTCACTTGAGTCTTTATCATCAGCCACAGCCACTGATGTACTTTTAGCAGACCCTTCCGTATCTTCACCTTGTTCTTCTGTGGACAAACACAGAAAAGATCTCAGGAAAGAAACTCAGTGACCACTTAACAGCAGTTAAAAAATATGTCCTGTAATAAGAACAGCACTAACAGAGGGTGGCAAAACAGGGGGAAGAAGGGGTGGGGGAAAAGCAAAGGGAAAGAATAGAGCTTTAAAGAGGTTGGACATTAATTCCAAATAATTTGCAATATTTCAAAATCTATCCAGCAATTCTGACCGTGCCTTTGTCAGAGTACCCGCTTTCCCCCAGTGTGACAGATTTAAAGCCTGTCATTTCACATTCTTTGGCTAGAAATGATTTGTGTTAAAATACACGCACATGCATGCACACACACATACACACACATCTACCCCCACAGGCTGGAACAAAAGCAAGCACATGTAAAAATGCATTTTGGAGCCAAAAAAAAAAAAAAAAAGGCAGAACTCAAATATAAATCCTATTAGTGCAGCAGTATCCCGCTAATTGCAGTAAGTAAGTATTAGGTATTAGGTACTGTATTAAATATAAACCTCTGGCTTTGTGGGAGAAGTCTCAAATTTTGTCTCCAGGGGGAGCCATTCAAGATAAATGATGCAACTTGGTGTATGGCTTCTGAGAAAGCAGCATTACCCACACCTCACTTACGTGTTCACACCAGCTAGATTACATGGAAATCTTCACAGTAACTCAAGCCCATTTAATTATTCGGTAAATCTTAGCTATGCTGCTACTGGTGGATTAATCTGTTTATGCAGTTAGCTTCTATGCTGGGGCTGTGTAGCACTAATCCGTGAAAGGCCCACTGTTCCTTTTCATCCTGTGATCATTTGTCTCTCACTGTGCTGATGTCACATTTTAATGAATTTTTAGCAATCTGAGTAATGCCAGATAACCAGACTTGCAACTTCCTACAGCACAGCATGCTGTTTTCATTGCAGCACACAAACACAAAAAAATAAAAATCATATTTCCCTGTTCAGGTAGGAATTATATAAATTAGGAGGTGAAGGTAAAATGGCATTCAAAGCACCAGGCCGCTCGATTTCATAAAATCTTTAATGACCATATAAATTAACCCTGGAAAGGCAAAAGGTCACAGACACACATTTGCATACAGTCTTCTATTCACTTTTGATAAGCAGAGCTTTTATGCAGGGAACATGATACAATTAACCCTTCAGGAACCATACAAAATGCAGCTACCGACATTTTAAGTGTCAAGCATTAACTGAAAATTACACACTGCATAAAATTTTCATTGTAAATGCTATAGTGATTGAAAGGGGAAATAGTGGCCCTCTTCGCACCCCATGTTTTATTAATAACATTCTGACAGCCGAATGAAATATCCTCTGTCATATGTAGCAGCTGAGCACAAAAAAATTGCTGCTTATTGCCGTACTTGCCAGCCATACACTGAAACCGTATGCCTAGGCAAACAACCCTCAGATCGATGTGGCAAACCTATCCGATTCTCAACTCTCTGCAAAACCTTTTGTAGATCAGAAGAGAAAAACACAGTTGCGATTTTGGAAACCAACCTCTCCCCCACCAAAAAAAAAAAATCTCAACTGCAGATCAATGTGTTTTGCATTGACATCGAAATACAATAGGTTAGGACAAAGTATGTGTATCCACTTTTTGGAATAATACAGAGAGAAAGATGGTCCTTTCTTTCAAAAATAATTGTATATTAAAAAAAGATTCCATCCAAATGGAAAGCCCCCTTGCGCTGTGTGAGCCCTCTCCTCCCTGCAGCCCCCCGCCTCCTCCCACAATGATAGCTAATCAAACATGGTAGGCATCCCTGCCACAGCTGGAAGCAGGGGTCTGTTTGTCAGGGTGGCGAGGGGCACAGTTTGGGATGCTGCGAGCCTGTGATCATGCCTGGCTCGGGCTGTGTTAATGCTGAGTGCACACACATGAGGTTCGTATCCAGTGTCAGGCCCCATGGCCTCACAGAGCTGATGGCAATCCCTTTTCGACTCATCCTTGGGAATGGATGCGTTGCTTCTTTTACTAGATTTACTGGCCCAATCCCCCTGGGCTGGAAAATGAAGTGTCAAAGTGCTACTGAGTGTCCTTATCTTGAGGGGACATAAAATTGTAAGGGCTATCGTGGCACACATTAATAAAACATTGTGTGTGTGTCAGGCAAAGAGAAAGAAAATTATGAAGGTACTAAAAGAAAAGCTACAGTATCATCTGGGTCTCATCAGACAATTTTTGCAGGGTGCTCTCCTGTTTTTCTGGTATGTGTTTTAAGTGTGAGAGAAATTCCCAGACATGTTCTCCTATACATCATCGTGGTGTCTGACCTCAGCCTGACCCTGGCAACAGTTTGAGAAATCTGAATGTGAACAAAGACTCTGTGTCAGCAGCAGGGAGAGATTGCGGGATAGACTTTCCCCATCAACTTAATCGCAAACAGCAGTTCTGAGGCCATAACTTTACAGGGCTGCACCAAGCCACAAACACATAACCTTTAGAGGTGAAACTGCCCCCTGCTCCCCACCCCCCTTTCTGTGATTTTTCTCAGTCTTGTGGTGCTCCCTTTGATGTAGCAAGGCAATTAGCTCTAATGTTCAAGTACTGCAGACCTGTTTTATGGTTTGGAAGGTGAGAGCTGTTTATTACAGGTAGGCTCCTGGGGGCCATAAAGGCTTTGCAAATTTTTAATCATGCAAAAAACTAATCAAAATGTAACTTATACACACCATAAAAATTAATATCATTATTATGCATGGTATAAATTGCCTGCCTTGGCTTTCAATGGCACTCACTTCTAGAAAATACATTTGGCATTAATTTCAGAAATATGTATGGCATTTACTTCAGAAGCAAGTTTCATAGACAGAAATGATAATACAACTTCTTCTATTTTTCCTTCAAAATTACAGAAAGGTTGTCTGAGATTCACACTGTCACGACATATATCAAAGGGATAAGATGGAAATACAACAGCTCTAACTTAAAACCATTTAGCAAATTACAAAAAAAAATTCTTAAGACCGTTCATCAGAACAGATACTGAGCATACGTAACTAAGTGTGCTACCAAAAACATTACATACCTATGCCAAGATGCAACAAACATCTTTTTTTAGTAACATTTGTGTTCTTATTTCATATGCTAACTGACAAGGATACTATTCAGAAATAAAAATGTGATGGCTCCTGCTCAAAGACACAAAATTATGAATTTTTATGTATCAACAAAACACAGTACAATGGTGCTACAGATTCCAGAACAAGTCCTAATACTCTGTTTTAAATTTACAAGAGTTCTGTCTATATACATTTACAAATGTCACCTTTAAAAATTAATAGAACAGCCGATTCAAATGCACTTTTAAGGCTTTAATAGCACGTACTATTGAAATATGCTATTTTATTCACACCTGTTTTTATTTTGTCCAAATGTTGAAAATTTCTTTTGATGCTGGATGTCTTAAATTTAGCCATTATCAACCTTTTTCCTTACAACTGACTTAGAATTAAACTCAAAAATGAGGTTAGCAGCAGTCTGCACTAACACTGTAAAATAAGGAAAAATGAAAAAGTTATGTTTCAGAGGCAACATTAATCAGTTGATATCGTATATTCCATATTCTATGTCATATACTTTAATATGCTAATCTACATGCTCACACCCTAATTCTGTACTGATTTTATGAAGTAAAACCCCTATGACTTTCCTCAGACTGATGAAGTCAAGGTGTGTGATGAATTCAATTGCAAAATCCAGGCCTCTGCCAAAGCTGAATTGCAGATACCAGCGCCAAAATTAGCTGAATATTCACACACAGGTTAGAAAAGCCTGACTTACTGAGATGCAATTCAAGGAACAGATATATCCACCACAAACAAGGGAGAGTATAGAGAAACATTTAATATTTTTTGAAATTAAATAATTAATAGATAAAACAAGACATGGCCAAGTTGAAACAATCTTCTTTAATTTAAACGCACTGTGATAATCATAGGGACAAAGCAATCACCTTTCCCTACGTCTTACTAGAGAAGTTTCCCTACTGATGAGCAGCACTGGGAGTGTGTCTTCCAGTCTATTTAAAAAACATATCATTTTCCAAGGTTGAGTTTCGTTGGTTTTGGATTTTTTTACATCACTGATATATCAATTAACAGACATTAGTTCCTGTTTTAGTCCTGGATTATTCTGTTGTTGTTGTTTTGGTATCCCTTTTGCTCTCTCCAAATTGCAAGTAATTTCCTAAATAAGGATGATCTACTGGTTGTGGGTGAGTAATTGTGGTTATGAGAGAGAAAACAAGCTTAAGCAAGTGTTTGTGGCTGAAGGCTGGATGGATGGGGAACAAACAAATCAATTGACTAAGGCAGTAAATAAATGAATATGAGAGATTTTAAAAAATAATTGGTGTTTATTATTCAATATGTTGAAAAAATAGCTGAATCTAACACCCATAAGTGTTCAGCCCCAGTGTATCCCAGGTTCAACTGGTAAAGTGAATGGCTTATTGAGATTAATTGTCCAGATGAGAAGGTAACCACTACCAAAGAATAATAGTAGGGTGGATTGAAGGGATGGACAGACTACAGATAACGTAGAGAAAGGAGAAACAACTGAAAAGGAGAGCAAAGAAAAACCCATAGACCATGCAAAAGAATAAAACAAACAAAATAGGGCTTGTGGATTTACTTCTGGGTTATCCTAGTTACACTACTTAGGTGATAAATTCTCCCTGACTCCTGGATTGTCATTTATTTACCCAAATATTCCAGAAAGTATTTGTTCTATTTTCTGGCTGAGAATGGCCTTGCAGAGTATGTGCAAGGAACAGGACGCCTCACTCATTCAGGATCTTAACTGCATCCTCTAGTGGTCATATTTCATCTTCAAACAGGATTTCTAATTTCTCCTTTAGGGACTCAGGGGGAATAACAGCACGTACCCGTTAATAACTGTTTTTAATCACTGTGTTATACTCAAAAGTGTAGCTGTTAGAAGGCTGAACTTCCCACAAACAAGCCTTATAATTAAGTGATGATCGTCACATTGACCAGAAAGTGCCAACTGGCAGTTAGTATCAAATTGTGCGATTTTGTTTTGCGGTGCATCATTTGAATTTTTATAGCAGTCTAATGCTTCTCATTGAAACGTTTCACTGTGTTAGAGCAGGCCGACTGCAAAGCTGGCTGAATAGAGTGTGTGGTGGTGGCTCCTTCCCAAGGAGTGTCACAAATCACACCCACTTTATCCACTCACTCCACCCAGAGGCCTGTATTCCCCACTTGCCACACTTAGCCTCACCCCTCTGGCTGCTGGAGAGAGGCAGCTCTTATCTACCCTACCTGTTTTTGTTTCTTAGCTTCTGAAGGTAGAAAATATTCATTATCACCAGTAAATCTGCCCAGCACTTTATTATTTCCTAATCTACTTTTTTCCTTCTTTTTTTTTTTTTTTTTTTAACTGCAGTCTACTTCCAGCTGCTGGAGAGAAGCAAAAGAAATGCTCTCCCCAGAAGTTTAGAGGGGTGGGGTGTCCTTTGCAGTCTGGCTGCTGAGCAAACTCTCACTCCCTTTCATTGCTGGCTGGGATTGCCTACTTTCTAGTCTTCCTCCCCTAGTCTCAGAGTAAATGAGGAAAAGAAGCATCTTTTACTCTCATAATGGTGCAAAATGTGGGAAAAAAAAATGTTGTTAAGCTTATGCTGAGCCATACCTGAGAAAATAGGAAAATTTTTGGTTTGTATTTTTGTTGTTTTATTTCTACATTAATATTTTATCAAATATTTTGCAAGAGGCAAAAGAAGTATATGCTGACAAAACCATTAACAGAGAATGTCAGCTATTCAGAATGAAACTCAGCAATGCTTTCCAGATGTGATTGGAGATGTACAGTTAATCATTTATTATGCAGAAAGGGATACTTTTCTTACTTGGCCATCTCTAGAAAGGCATTGAAGCATGAAACTATATTGAGAATAGTCTAACTTTTCCAACTGATCATTACTTTTCTTTTGGCTGCCATTATGGTTCATAGAAAATGCTGTTTCCCCCATCAGCATAAAGCATGAAGAGCACTAGCATTGTCTGACTTGAAGGCTAATACATTTCCATCAAGGTTATTTGGAAAAGAAAATTAAACCTTATTGTTAATTCTTATTCAATGTGATGGATATACCCTGCCTAATTTCAGGCACTGCTCTAAGTTTATTCTCTATGGAGAAAGAGACAGGTATCTTAAGGGCACAACTCTGACTTTACATAGGTGAACTGCTAATTCCTCCCTGAAGTTTAGTGTTTGGAGTGGAGACTTTTCACTTCAACACTGCTGCTGCTAAATACTGGAAGTTAGGTGGGTAAACCAAAGCCTGACTCAAAGCTCAGAAAGTCAGTGAGCTTCACCAGTGTACTGGGTGCTCATTTCAAGCCTGTAGGGGGGGAAAAAGAAAAATACTGGATTCTCACAGTATCATTTACCTTATTTTACATTTTCTGTGTTGCTGTTCAATCTGTGCCTTCAGTGTCCCTTCATATAGAAACACTTCTACTGTCCCTAATTTCTTGCATTTTTTCCTACTTCCTACATGAGTTTCCAATACATCATATAAGTGGTGAGACTGACTCTCTCATTCACAGTTTCCAGAAAAATCCTTTAGAGTGTATTTACAACGAAATCCACAGTATTAATTAACAATTCATTTAAAATGTCATTTAAATGACATATTAGTGACTCAGTTTTGAGGTTTCTCTCTGAAATACACTGTAAAATCCTTTTCATTTACCTTCCAGACTTTGTTTTTGAATTATTCACCTCTTTTTGGCTCACCAACAGTATGTCTGAAATTATCTGTAAAGAATTCTGTTAGTGCATATATTTCTTCTTTGTCTTTTGAGAATACTAGAGTAAAAAAATTTATTTTCTTTGCCATCTCCTGATCATTTTGGAATGATTCTTTATCCTCTGGTGGTCTAGCAGACGTAATGACACTTCTGCAGGCTTTCTCTTTCTGAGATACTTTAACGGTTTGTGTTTAGCTTTTCCAGGTACCTTCACATATTTGCTCCCCATAGTCAACCTCTATGTTCAGTTTTATTATCATCACTTTGGCTTTATTTCCACTTGTAAGGATACATTTTCTGACCTGAAAAAATTCTTTTACTATGTCTTGTAATGTAGCTAACTACGGACCTCCAGTTTAAATATTCCTCTTTCTTGATGCTAAGTGTCAGAGGCAGAGTAGGTGATCTATTTATAGTGAATAAAATTTTCCCTAAACAAAAACACTTTCTGAATTTTTTACAAATAATGTTTACAGAATTATTTGTTGGGGGTGTTGGGGCCAGAGGGGTGTTGGTTTGTTTGTTTTCCACAATTACCTGACAAGTATTCCATAGCACATATAGAAGTCCATGGATATTTTTACAAACCTACTTGTTGCAAGTATCACCTACATTCAAAAGTTTGGCTTCTTTAACATACGCATACGTGAAGTGGTCTTTGTGCTTTCTTGAAGGACAATGCAAGTTCTTTTAGCTTTCCCCCCAACCCAGATCACCACAGTGAAGTGATTTGTAAGAATCTTCACCAAGATGTCTACTGCAAATTACTCCAAAAGTCTTCTGTAAAAACTTGATCTCCTGGTTCAGCTGTAGCTGTACTATTCAAAATATAGCATACTGACACATGGTCAAACTCAGTTATTAAGACAGGAAATAAAAATAAAAGTCTGCACATCAAAACTAGCAAAAGTAGTAAAAAATAGCAGTACATTCCTGCCTCCTTGCTGTCTCCCAGCCCCTTCTGTCACTGTTTTCCCTTGCCTCCTCCAGTCCCAATCTGGAAAATTTGGACAAAAAACTTTTGTGTCATTACTTGCATTTTATGCAGCTTTGTGGAATGTTCCTGACTCATATTATAGTATTTTAATGTGCTTGGGATGCATAGCCATAACATGACACATCTCTGTCCCCTTCACCCACAGTAGAGGATCCTTTCAGTTTCAGTACTGTGCTTCAATTCCTCAAACTTCTGTCTTCTTGCTGCATTGTTTGAAGTCAGGAATTACACTACCCTATTGACTAATCTGAGGCTTGAAACTCAAGTCCACTGCCAAGTTTTTTGGAGACACTTTGATGGCACACTCTGAAGATAAGCGACATCAGTCGGCTCTTAGCACACTAATGGGTGACTCACAAATACCGAAATAGAGTAGACGGCAGACACAGATTTTCTGAATTAATAATGCCAGTTATATCTAGGGTTTCTCCCAGGGCCAAGTCAAGCATTTCAGGTCTCCCAGTCTTGCTGTAAAGCTTCTTGTATCATAGGAATAGAATGGCATTGGTGACTTGATTTGTAACCCTTTTTCTTTTTATTAAACCAATGTGACATAATAGATAATTTCCTCCATCTTTCATTTCCTCTTTCCTTCAGTTAAGTTTTTTAATTATCACTGTTCAGTATGCTGCACTACTTTTACCTTTCCTACATGTTCGCCTAATTTGAATGTTCTTTCTCCCATACATAGTTTTAATAGCACATCCTCCATATCCCCCAAATTAATTTTCATTGTCAGCAATATCATTCTACCTCTGTGGAAGCACAGGACATCCCTTGCCTATAGACTCCTCACTCACAACTGCCTAATGAGCACAAATCTACAATGCCAATTTAGCTAAAGCCCTGAAATGCCTTTTGAGGAGGCTCTGTTGATACCACTGAAAATATCTCAGAGAAGGCTTCTGAACAAGACCTGAACTTTACATTTGTTTTTAATGACTTTAGACAAGTAGATAAGAACACACATTTGTAAGTTTAATCTAGACTTCTCACCATACGCATGCCTCTTCATTTGCTTATAACTTCAGTAAACTTTAAGTGCTTGAGCTGAAATCAGCCGTGCTGAATCCCTGCTGCAGGTTGGATAGCATGTGTTGTTTGTTTTTTTTTTTAATTTCAGCCAAAGTGACTCATTTACTTGTAAGAATAGGATTAGGGTAAATATATATTTTTACGTATATGTATATTTTAGAAATCTCTGCTGTTTCAGTGATTTTACACTGGAACCCAAAATTTGGCAGACAGGATGACATCAGGCACGTGTCACATTGGGTTAAACTGCCCAAATGCAGCCAAGCAATACAGCTTTAAAAAAGTCTACTTACTCATGCTCAGGAAAGCTCCTTGTACTGAAGAGCTGACATTGTGCTAGGAATCTATAATCACTATACCCACACTTCCCACAGTGCTGAGAGCTCACCAAAGTGCATATCCAGTCACATGCCACACAGCTTCCACAAACCTCCCCATCCAGTTCCTGTGTGTACTAACCAATGTGCATGCCATCCTCATAGAGGAACTGCAGTTTAAATAGGTCTTCTAAAACACAAATTCTCTTGGCAGCTTCCCTGTACAACCAGACCCCAATGACATTACCCTTAGTATGGTGAAACCAAACTTTCCCTTCTTATTGTTCTTTTTCTGCTGTCTGTCATGGTTCTGGGAACTGACCATTACAGGAGAGCAGGAGCAGCATGTTCCCCCTGTGCTTGTAGGTTGGCAGGAGCGAAAGAAGTATGGAACGGAGATTTGGGGGTCAGAGAAAGAACTGGGGAGAAGTAAGAAGAATGTGGTCAAAGGAAAAGAACATGAAAGATCAGTAGATGGGGAAGGGAGGAGAAACTGAGGTGAAAATTAGGATCAAATGAAAAAGAGAAGGCAGGAGAATTAGGACTAAAATCAGATGCACACCAAATTCTAGCACCAAACTGGACTTTGGGAAATAGAGTTGGCTGGGACCAAAAGTGCAAAAATGCACAGAGAAAGCAATAGGTGAAGACAGTGATTATTAGGCAAAGAGACTGTAAACTTAATTTAGTAAAACATGGTGTCCCCTACTGCCCAATACTAAACCCCTGAGTTTTTGGTATTATAATTCTTCTTCTGGCTTACTGCACTATCCTTCACCACTGCTTATCCACAGAGCAGACAAAAACATTCTGCAACTGTCAGCTGGCTCACTAGCTCTAGTAGTGGGGTTTGTGTAGCAAATTCAAATCCACTGATGTTTCATATAACTTTCAGTACAGCACTACATGGTCATCTTTTTTTTTTTTTTTTTTTTTTTGGTCCTAGTTTAAGTATTCAAAAAATAGCTATGGGATTATAGATGCAAATACCTCCCCCCTTATATTTTTAGAGCTATTAGTAATATCACAAAAGTAAAATACTTTAATATCTTAAAAAATTCACGACTCTTCCTTTGTGACACAATATTTGATACCCTGATCAAGCTCTACCTTATGGCAAAACCTCTTGCCTTATTCACTGCACTTCAATGATACTTATTTTGTGAAAAGCTGTTCAGGATTTTGTTTCTTTCTCACTCTTTAACATGGAACCACAGGTTCTATTTACTACATCTCTTCAACCCATTCTGAAAGTCAAATTATTCATTTCATTATTGACTTTTTATTGCTGCACAAACATTAATGAATTTATCTTCGTTAAAAAGATGAGTAGGCAATTCTACGATTTCAGAAAGGGAAGATATACAGAAATTGAGGTTAAAAAAAATCTACTAACTTGGAGAACCCAGTTTGATACAGACAGGACTTAATTTTTTCAAAGTATGTAACACTGTAGAGCACTTAATATGCTCAAAGTACAGCACTGATTGCTTTCATTTGGAGCTCTGTGTGTTCAGCACTATTGTACAGCCTCCAATCAAGCACTTAGAAAATGAAGGCCACACAGTTAGTGAACTCCTATGAAATGTCTGTGTAAGGTGACCAGCTTAGGATGAAAAAAATAGGAACTCTCTAGCAGAAAGAGATATGGAAGCGAGTTCTTCGGTTGTCTTCAACATATTGCATTATTTTTCTTGATACTCTATGCACAAGGATTTTCCTGCACAATGCAGGATGAAGTTCACAGAGCTGATGTGAATAAAACTTTTAAGTGTAACATTTTACTGATTAACTTTACTGTGTTAGGCTCAACTTAGCTAATTTAGGAATAGTATTTAGGAATAGTACTTAGGAATTTAGGAACAGCACAGTGACTGTAGTTAGCAAATATGATAGTGAGTGTACACTTTTTATTCTATATAGAGGCAGATATTTGTGCTAATACTCATGAAATATAATCATTTTACTAGAGTTGGAAAACAGTGCTTTCAGGCACAATAATCAACTCATATATGTTGTAATTATAAAAAATACTGTAACTTCCCTTATGATGGAAAGAGACAAGTAAAGATGACACACAATTACAATTGGGTAGATGTGCTATATTTGTGAAAATTACTCTTTTCTTTTTGAAACAAGATGTTCTGATCACCTGAGCATAAATTATCTCCACAGTTATCACTAAGCTGAAGAATAGAAAGAACAAATATATGGGCTTTTTAAAGTATTGGCATAGATTTGCTTTGCTTCAGTAACGGTATTCAAAGAAGTTCAATTTTTCAGAGGTCATACTACAGAGATATGGGCTTAAGCGAACACACAACATTTGATTTCTAGAAGTGCTCAGTGTTAATCTCAGCACCATGGTCTGAAAACTGAGCAGTTTTGGGCATCTACATAGTCTCAGAGAAATTAGCCCACACATTGGGCAGAGAGGATTTTTACCAATGCAAAATAGATGGTCAACACCTGGCCTTTAAGTAGATTTTATAGTCCTCATAAAATATATATCCTCCATACACACTAACCTACAAATACATTGAGAAAGTTCCCCTCATTTCAAATCATGTGTTCACAAAACCATGTGTGCTGGGCTTTGAGGTCTGGGGATTATAACAGCCACTCATTTATAGTAGTATTTCACTTGAAAAGTGGAACATGATGTGAAGCAAGGAGCACATAACTTTCAAAATCAGGAGGAAAAAAAAGCCCTATGAAGTTTTGTATTATAAGAGCAAGATTAATTTAGGCACCTTCATAAAAAATAAATTTTGCTGCTTACTGTATAGTTAATCCATGCATCTTTAAAGACTTCTATTTTTAGTCTCATACAGCATCTGACCATGCAATGTTGAGATCCTTTTTAGATATGGGTAAAAGAGCTTGAGTTTGTTTTTTTACAACTTCTCTTAATCTTTTTTTTTTAATAAATTCCGTGACAATTAAACAAGTGGCTTTTAGGCACAGTCCTGTCTTTAGTTGCTGACAGAGAGTCAGATTTGCTGATCCAGGGACATGAAAGATAGGAAAAGCATTTCAGATAACTGTGTGAGGATGCAAGATGAAGTAGCTCCTGGAGGAACCACAATTTTTTGTCTAAACATCTTTTTTTTTTTTGCAATATTCTGCCTTTAGTATCCCAAAGAAGCTTGGTCAGATATCCTCCTTCTTTCCTATATGTACAACATATTTTTTCACTTGCCACCCATGGAACCTTTTCAAATGTATTTTATGTTCAAGAAGCAGTTCTACAGTTCAACTCACTGCAGAAACTGGATTCAAGATCTTGTTTCCCTGTCTATTTCTAATGGCCTCTGTTCCCCAAGCACAGGTTGGGGAATGGAGAGGGATGATATACGGGCTTTTTCCTCAGAATTTGTTGTGGAGATCAAATGGGGCATCGATTTCATATGAACACTATTTGGGCAGGAATTAGTCATCAGCCTGTCATTTGCCTTTATCTAGATGCTTTGTGAAAGCTTCCACATCTGGTTAGCCCAGCATACTTGATTAGTCAAGACCAGCACAGATAAAAACACTTGTTATATTCTCAAATGATGAGGAACTAGGAAGAGGCTCTTCATCCGAGGCTTTTCTGAGTTAGTATCTATTTTGAACTACATGTGAATGTGACATTCCTCACTCATTCCCCCATGTGCAGCATACAATTTGTCAGACTAAGAAATGCCATGTTTTAGTTGATGGCTAAGAGGGACCATGTGCATATTTCTGTATCTTCAGAAGATGTCTGCCTGGCAGGACACTAAGCTCAAATTGATTGCATAGTTTGAGCCAATTTCCAGATTTGTGCATACAAGTACAGCATGCTGCTTTTGGATACCATCTTACATAGTCAATACAGAGCTGAATGCCATTAAAAAGTTAAATTATTTTGCTCATGTGTATATATATACACATACATATATATATATACAGAGAACGAAGAATCAATTGACAAACTGACTTCGACAGAAACTGAGAACACAAGGATCTAGAAGTGTGCAACTTTCTACTTGCCTCTAACTAGGGAAGCTAGATGCTTCAACATTAAAAAAAACCCAAAACTAAGCTGAACACTTACATTTCATCGGTAATAGGGTTAAGTAAAACTGTTTTGCATCTCTTGAATAAAGATATTCAGACATCAGTGTAACAAAAATAATTTTTACCTTTATTTAACTAAGAAATTTTAAGTCAACTTTTAAAATAGAAAGAAAACACTATCCCAACAGCATTGTATGAACTCTGACAAGCCCATACATGCTGCCTTTCCAAATAAAATAGAAACAGGATTGGTCTGAAGGTCCATTTGGGCACACGGAATGTATTTCAGCTCTTTCTGAAAAATTGGCTACCATACCTTTAAGAGAAAGAAAGAAGCTGAAAAAGGAATCTAATTCAACTAGATCTTTTTACTCGCAAGTTGCTCATTGAAAATCACATAAGAAATATCACTTGAGAGTAACAATAAAGGCAGCTTATGCTGAGTTTGAACTCAGACCTTAGTTTCTATCAGAAAAAAAAAAACAAAGATAAAAACAAAATTACTAAATACTTCAAAGATAACATGCAGGTTCAGCAGCTTTCAATGAATTGCTTCCAGAATGTGTATTGCTGATCAAACTTTAGGTAAGACATATTTCATGTGTATTGCTTGATTCAAAATAGAAGATTTTTCAGTCCTACTGCTGTCGCTCATTCCCTCATAGCCAAGGAATGGCCTGCTACTGGAAGCCAAGACCGACTGCTTAGTCTCTAGCCATGAAAGGCAAGTAGGGTGGTTCTGCAAGCTGAGTTATAGATGTGTGCTACTTCTGGCAACACGGAAGAAAGAGTGGTCAGCTTTTGGACTTTTGGAACTTTTATGGAAAGTTTCATGATAGGTGCTACACTCACAATCTCACCTTAAGAATTATGCAAGAACATGAACTATCACTTGACAACAAAGCTGAATAAGATGATGTCATAGTTGTGGGGAAAACAGAAGAAGAAACAATTTAAAAAACACCACCACAATTTCCTAAGGCTGAAGCTAAAAGAAAGCCTAAAACTCCAACCCAAATATGTTATAATCAAGTCACAATTATCCAGGGTACTACAGGGGTGGGGTCACTTAAATAAAGCAAAACCATATGTAAATTACACTAAAAGAACACTTTCAGTACCTTCACTTCTGAAATAATTCACTTACTTTCTCCTTTAAAATAGGAATGGTGTTAAATCGCAGTGGGCAGAGCAGACCTGGTAAAGCAATATTTATTTTGTGTCATGTATTTTGTAGCTATGGGATGCAGCCAGTGGTGTGGGCAGCAGACGGGCTCTGGTTGAGCCACAATCCAGGTAATCTATTCACAGATAATTCAAGTTTGACTTCTTTATAAATTCAGGAATTTAAATGCAGTCTCATGACTGCTAAGTTAAAGAATTGAAAATATTACAAACTGTCAAAAAATACAAGCTACCCTCTAAAAACTTTCCCCCAATTAAATTCCCTTGGCTTTAACTTAGAATAACTGTAAGCCTTGTAAAAACCTTTTTACTGAATGTCTCCACCTATGTTTTTTCCCTCCAGCTATGAGCATATGAAAAAAGAAGTTGAGAAATGAAGCAGTTGTGAAATTTGATAATTGGGTTAATGATAATAATAAAAGAAACCTTTGAAAAATCGAGGACAAAAAAATCTTTTATTGGGAAGATGTGTTCTTCCTCAGATGAATTATAGATCAACTCTGTGGAAAACACTGTTTGATAATTATTCTAGGGCTCATATGATTAAGAAAACAGTACACAGCCTGTTCCATTTTAAAGTGTCCCCACCCTCGCTTAAGCATAAATGCAATTACAATAATTTTATGGTACATAAAATGAAAACAGTTGGCCTACCAAGTAACAGTGAATCAACATACACAGTTTTATAGATGTACAGTATCATTTAGTACCCTGCTGTTTCATTTGAATTGTGTTGAATCTTTTTTTATCGTTTCTTCATCTAACCTAATTTTCCTAAAACCCTTATTTAATATTCCTCCTACTGTTTGTTTATTTCTCGCTGAAAGAGCATAATAGCAACAGAAATTATAATTTCATATAAATAAGGGCTAGAACTGGTGGTACATCCTCTAAGAACTGGGAACATTCCACTATCTCTTTCAATTACAGTGCTTCATGACTTTTTGTTAGGGGAGAATTTAATAAGACAAATAATCAGTCATGAAGAATGAAGTAGAACTCTGCTAGTGATTGCTGAACCCAAATGATGCATTGTACAAGGAAGAAGACAATACAGTAATTCTTTGTAAGAGAGGACACCAAAACAACAAGAAGCACACAACAAAAGCTCTAAACTCTTATAATGAACTCTGGGACTAAAGACCAGATCTTAGGTTGTTTATCATTGCTTCATTATCCCTAAAAGATAGTTTAAATGGCTGGGAGGAAAGCCCTAAAATGAAAAAGATGCCCAGTGGCACAGAGCCAATGTAACTGGTTCATTCACAGAAGACATTACCAATTCCTTATTCCTGTAGAATAAGATATTCCAAACAGCCTTAAGATGACCTAAATTACACCAGTTTCAAAAATTTTGGGAATGTCTGGAATTTACCTCAGTTAACTCCCCCATTTTCAAATGCGGAGTCACACTGGGACATAAGTGCAATTCTGGAGACAACTACATTTGTTAACACTCACAGTAAAAGAGTATTAAAAAGTTAAGAGTTCTTAAAGAGCTGGAAGGAGAATAAAGCTTGGTTTACTATCTACATTTTGAAAATGAGAAAGCACATCAGACTTTCTTCCTGAATGGAGCTATTCAATCTATTACAGAGGAAGCAAAATGAAGTTTATAAGAATCTTGCCCTCCGAGAATTTCAATGGGTAAAAGCTGTGGAAATTTCACTTTATTGCCACCGTTCCGCCTAACACATGGGAACACTTGTAATATTGATTAAATTGGACATGGACAGCAGAAAAATATGTAACATTTATCACAGCCTACAAATGCAAGAAAACAAAACCAGAAATTCCATCTGTTATTGTAGGGTCTAGAAAAATATCATGGGAGGTACCTTCAATGCAATAGGAAAACAGTAGCACCTGTGTTTGTGTCAGTTTTTGGAGAAGCTGCCATACCTAATTCTTAATTTCCAGAAACACTGACAAACCCAAAGCCAGCTCCCCATCTTGAAAGCCACAGATACAGTTAGGAACTTGCATGTGTCTCCTGACCTGGGCCAGACACCATTAATTCTATCATTCCACCATATTTATAGGTTTTATGCTTTAATATTTAGACCTCAGGAAGTTTCACATATATTACCTCCCAAACTGAAAATGGTTGCAAGCCAAGTGGATTTCATTCCTTTCTAGCAAGCTGGCTGTAAACAGATTCTTTGGCACCTGTGAGAAATCAGGTTTCTTTTGCCCTTGAGGTGCTTTAGTCAGATATCTTGCTGCAGGATACACACAGGAATACTTATGTTACAGCAAGATGACATCTTTTGTAGTTAACTATTTCCATTAAAAAAGATCAACTTTCTAGGGAAAGGCTTTCCCTTTGTCCTTTCTGAGCAAAGACTAAATATCTATTTTTTTGCCCATTTTTAAGTATCTTTCCAATCATGTAAAGGGTATCCCATTAAATTTTTTTTTTCTAAAAAAGTAACTAAATTAAGGATGCTCATAATTTTCACGATATCCATGAAATGATATACTGCTGTTTTGATAGAACCATATTAACTCAGTTTCAGTGATCCTTCTTTCTAAAGGCCTTATTCAAAGGCGTTCCTAATTTTAACTTGACTTAAAATTAATCAATGTGGTGATACTCTTTCTCTGCCATAGCTTATCTTTATGTAAGAAACCTAATATTTTCCTAAAATACAGTAGCAGCTTTTAGTCTGTCAATGGTCTTTAGATTATTTTCTATATGATGATTGCTATGCCACTTCTGCAAATGTTCCTAGATTAGCACCACCTACAATAGGATTTGCTCTCTCTCATGAAGTGCTTGACATTTGCACTGCTTTCTCAAGCCCATTCTTTAGACTAGTGAATTAGGAGGCGGACTTCTCTCTCCAGTAATTTTGTACATCTTGCAAATCACAAGCTTAAACAAAAAGCACTTGGGAAAATAATTTTACACATTCTAAACAAGAAACCAATCCCATATTGCCCACATTGCAGCCAATAACGTTGCTTTTCAGATATCATGTGTACTGCCAAGATTTCTTATAGGAGAAGTAGATTGGAAACGCCTCTACCTCTGATTTCTCATGACAGCATTTGACCTCAATTTTTCTTATTAACAAACTCTAACAATACAGGATTATCAGCAAATATACCTAGAAGACTTAAGAGGTTCTGTGGAAATCAGTCTGTATGGAATGAAACCAAATAATGAAAAACAACATAACATGTATATCCCCCAATGGTGAATAATATGTCAGATAGAAAAACATATTAGCTCAGCCACTACGTATCTATAACACATTTATTTCACTGGAATCTTTAGGAAAACTAAACATACAACTTGGATTATTGTTACTTAACCAGTTCAATGAAATAAAGGAAGAGGAACCAACAGATGAACTTTTTGGGTTTTGAAGCCGCTAGAATAAAATTATTTGATTCACAGCTACACCTAATATAGTTGAGTAACACAAACACTAATTTCCTGTTTCTTACCCTGGATAGAAAATCTTGTACTGCTTAAATCTAGCTCTTTATAATGCCACTTTATAAAAAGAAGATAAAAGCTTATCAAATATTCTTCAGAAATCTCTGAAAACAGTAAATACCAGTCCTTTATTACAGCTCTGGAACAAAGTCAACATTTTGCTAAGTTCCTAGTGCAGAGCACAGCTAACTGGAAGTTTGGATGTTTCATAAATGAGATTCACCAAAGGTATCACACACTGAGATTCCAGGCCCATGTGTCATGCCATGAAACATCTGCAACAGAACATAACATTCTTAATAAATGAGATAAATAAAAGCGTGCACTTAATGAAATAATTTAGAAAATATATCTATTCATCCACATGGATGAAAAGCTGTTTATGATTTTGTGGGAAAGGGAATTTCTAAGGGAAACTTTTCAGTTCTGTTGAAATACACCTGGAGTATTTCTATGAGAAGACAACAAATGAGTTTAGCAGTGTGAAAATATATGCACCACAAGATTTTGATAAAAAGATGTGCAATCATTCACATTTTATATACAACAGTAATAAATAAAAAGAATTCCATTTTATCATATTTAATAACACCTTGAAAAAAGCCACACATACTTTAGAGTTATGTAATATATTTCCATGTTTTAGTGGAAGGGAAGGTAACTACTTAGAAAATGTAGGTTTGCATTTTTATGCTAAATTAATGCCAATTATATTGCCACTTATACCACATTCACATCCCACTCTTGCAAATTGCTACAAACAATTAAGAGAAAAAATCCATTCAAGTTAACAAAATGACAAGCTTTCTGTTACTTCAGAGTATTTTTAGGTATGGTACGTTCTTAGCCTGAGTTGGTTTTCAGCTGTTCCTGTAATTCACAACTCCTCAAAATAACTCCGTAACTCTCTCTCTCTTACTTTTTTCCTTTTCTTTTTTTTTTTTTTTTACACCGTTTAATCAGGATGGGGATCTGAACTATGAGTTTATCCAAACCAATCTCTTTTTAGTGCTTGAGGTTTTTGCTGTGCCAAACCACTTCTGGTGTTTAAAGCAAGGCAATGACAGCATACCTTCTTGTTATTATTTATGCATGGAAGGCCAAACCAAATGCTTGGGTGGGTCGCTGAAGACATGCAGTATGTATTTTTTTCCATCCACAGGACCCCATTTACATTTAAATGAACTTGCTCCTTGTGAAAGATTGGCTCCAGCAGAGAATACCACATGACCACAGACACTGAAATTAAATCACAATCACAAGGATAGAAGCCACCAACATACTGCTAAAATCAACCTACAACACATATCTGCAATGCCTTATATATGTCAGTAATAAAGAGAAAATGTTCCATTTTATTTTATGAGATGCATCCCACTATATTTTCTTAATCCATGTGTATAATAAGACGCTGCTGCTCAAAGCAAGAGTCAAACAAGCAAAACACAAAGCTACCTCTGCCATGGCTGGATTTCTCACAAGCTGTAGGAAAACTGTCATGAGCAGCTCCAGGCTCTAAATGGATGATTTCTCCTGGCTGATGCTGGAGTGGCACTGACTTGACAAATGTGGGAAAGTCCTCAGCTGTGAGATGGGGGCTTAGGTTGTGGGCTCTTGGTCAATTGAAAGGTTGCATTAAATGTAAATTATAGGACTGTTACTTAGATATATACCCTTCTCAACCAGGTGAAAGGCAAACAGCGCCCTGCACTAATTCACAGATGAACTGGTGATAGGCTTGCTGAATAAGGCAAGCAGGCAGGCAGCAGGCAATTATAATCCTCATCTTTGAAGAAAGGAAGGAAAGGTATTTTTATATAAAATCATATTAAATTTCTTTTTTTAAGTGCCTCTACATATTTCTCTTTTCAATTTATATGGAAAAGTATTAGGTAAAAATCTACAGCAGAACTGGCAGTAAATATCACAGAAACAATTGCTCTTTTATTAAATATTTATTGAAAAAAATTCCCGTGCTTTCTCATTTTTCTTCTTCTGCTTCCAATATTTATTTACAGCTGATTATTAACATCTGCCAGTGTAACAGTTTCATCTGTACAGAAGCCGAAGGGTAAAAAAGTCACAGACCCCCTCTAACATGACCTGTAGTTGGACAGAAAACAGTTTTCCCAGTCACCGCTTGGCTTCCTGTCTGTGACCTCTGAAAAGCATTGGAGGCCAGGGTTAATGGCCTTTCCAATCTCTGTGATAAGAATTCATTTTGTTCTATTACCAGCAGTTATCTCAGGAGCCTGCTGCATCACTTCAGCAGGGTTCAATCAATGAGAGGACCTAATGAAGTAACCAGCTGTAGCTCTATTTCCCTGGTCAACTCTATCAGACAAATAAGATCTATCAGTCACATCTTAAGGCTGGTCCTAGAAACAGCATCCTCACATGCTGAACCCATATGCATATGAACCAATGATACCTGGCTGTTTCTTTTTAATCTTCCCTTTTAATATGGCTTTTCTAACAGAAAATGGAGCAAAATGGGTTTGAAATGTTGCATTAGGAGGACAATAATGCTGGATTAAGAAATAGTGGATTTTCAGAACAGCAGGAAGCATTCGTATTAATAGCAAAAATAGAGTAAATTATATTGCACGTCAGATTTTTTCCCCTCCAGGAAACCCTTATTCTCCTTAGATAGTACTCTTAAAAAAAAAATAAAATTTTCTTTTCCGCGCTAAATTATGTGTCATAAACAGTTTTAATTACGGGACTTAATTTTTAATTTGTCACTTAGAAAGGAAATATTATTATGGTAATACTCTTCAGTCAAATGTCAATCAAAATAAGTGTCAGTCAATTTTATTTTATATTTAAGTCAGATCACCGAAAATAAAAATGTTAATTTTGACAAAATTGTTTATATATAATTTTGTGATTTGTTATAATTAATTTCATGCTCTCATACTTCAAAAAAGGCTTAATTACTTAGAAGGTCAAGCCTTCCTTAAAAGGCACTGGATTTGAAAATTCAAAAATAAGGAAAATAATAATACAGGACAACTTCAGGACTTCAGAGGCGTGTACATCAAAGTATGACTTTATAATTAATTAGAGGGTACATGAGAAAAATGCAATTCATATTGCTTGCACCAAAATGTCCAGACTGACTCCACCACTAGTTGTGACAAACTAAAATGTAGCAGGCCACTACAAGAAAATTACTGAAAGTGTTGTGGGAAGGCATGTTGTGTTAGAAGAGTGTCATATTTGCTGAAATGTTGAAAGCCACATGTAGCTAAGTTTATTTTATTAGGTTAATCTCAGTGAATCTCATGAAATGAAATTTGTATCCTTTTAACTTAACTGTGTGCTTTGTCAAATTGAAATGAAATTGTCTTGCTATGTGGTGCTATGGAGAAAGAGAGACGATATCCAAGAAATAAAGCTAAACATTATTACTGTTCAACATGCATACACAATGTGTACAGAAATTTCTATATAATTAAAAGCTAAGTATCATTTTGCATATAATAACACAGCTGATGGATTATGACACACAAATTCCAGAGTACATGTGCACCTGTATCTCTTTTCCCTATGTGCAAAACAAGGGTGTTTTTCTTTCGCAGTCTGCTTGCATGAATAAAACAACAGGAATATTACTTGTAGAATCAAAAGAAATCCAAGAACTCTTCCTTTTTAATTTTAAACCACTTTTATGAAAAACAAGGGGAAGAATGTGTTTTAATAGTGCAGTTTGGTATTTAAGGAAAGCACATTTCTGCCATAGATACCTAGGTACATTCGAAAAGGACTGAAATACCTATGCTATATATGTAAACAGATAAGATTATGCCTAGCAGGCATTTTGGGAACATCTGTCAATTTTTTATGGAACGCACTGATTGTGGGCTATTGATTGCATTTAAACAAAGTTGTTTCAAAAAAAAAAATCAGCTAACAATTCGTGTAGAAAGGACTAATCAATATTTAAATGACTCTCTTTATTGATTTAAAATTAACTTTCAATTAAGAGATCCATAGGACTCTTAACTGCGACACTTATCCATTCAAGAGAAAATAAAGGTACATTTATCGATACACTTAAACAGCAGTGGCTGGTTTCCTATTGATTCAGTCATTTGCGCTGGGATTCGTTAGCGTCATCGGTCTTTAACTCGCTTACTAGGTCTTCACAGTGTGTAATACTGAAAGATGCAAGAATGTACAAAATGATACACGGGAAGTGAATGGAATTAGAAGATGTATGCAGAGGTAAGTCATACTTATGCTTTTTATGTCTCCTAATGAAGGAAGAGCCCATTTAAATACTGCCTTGCTTTTGGTTTTGGTCAGGTTTTTGGTCCATTCCTGTCAATGGAGCTCTAATGTACTGTTTGAGACAGGAAACATACAAATGAATGAAATCTTTAATATTGATAGGTAACAGTTCTATTGGCTCCTGTCAACTCTGACAAGATCACCTATTTGTGTGTATTGATTAACATATAATCCATAAGAATTTAAGCTCACTGTTCGCAGAATGTTTTTAAGTGGCAATATCATGATGCCCTGTATATGCTTATATATATCTATGTTTATATCTATATATCTGTAGGTATATATGTATTATATTTAAGACCAATAAAATTTAAAATTGTAATATGGAATCAGCCATCATACGGATTTTGAAAGACTTACTGAGACATTTGAAAGTAAACATTAAGTGTGTATCTCTGTTTTAAAGCAAAATTCAAATATATTTGCACTAAACAAAAATATACTACAATAGAATAGCTATAACTATAAACATGTGCAAAAGTATCAGTACATTTAGGAACACAAATTAAAACCAGGACTGTAATTACATACTTCATTATTTATATGTATTCTGGGTATTTTAGCATACTATGGAAGCTGGACATGTAATCTCTACAGTTAATAATAGACCAAATTCATCCCAGGTGTAATTTCATTGAAGTCAACAGACCTGGAACTGCACCTGGAATGAATTTGGCCCAATGCTATGAATGCCTCCTGACTCTCGCCAGCCTAGATTTACATATAAGATATAACATAAAAATGAAATAAAAATAGAAGATGTCCGGGAGGCATAGCATGTTTACAAAGCAGAGTGGTAATAACCTTGTCTGATATATATGTGGCAGTGCTTTGCTTAGCCAGACAGTATTATTGGGCATGGGGGAGGGTTAGCTCTGACGGTGGCTCAGGTTTGCCTAGGTCCCTTCATGTCATTGCCTATTTCTTTCTCTTTTTCTCTCTCTTTCTGTTTTTGAAGCCTCATAGCCCAGAACCGTCCAGTGCAATGAAGGTGCCCCAAACTGACTCATTTATTACCTATTCATTTGCTGTGATGCGATCTCCAGGAGCAAAAAAATGCTGCAATATAGTAATGTTTAAACATTAAGACCTATTCTGATCAACTGAGATTATTCTTAAACTGAGAATCACAAACAGAATGTACATAAAATCCAACCTGCATATGTGATCACCAACATTCTATTTTTAAAAAAAATTATTTTGCTAACAAACCAGATGAAATTCTTTGAAGCCTGGGTGTGTTTTACATTATGACGAGCTGCTGTTTCCATTATTTATTCTTTTTTCTGTCCAATAAAGGTTAAATCGTACTTACCAAAGGCTCATTTGCAGAGTTATTATATGAACCAGTGATATCTTTAGGATCATAATAACACAGAGAACTGGTTATGGACTTTTGCTGCTGGGTGAGAGTCAAGATCAGAAAGACTAGTGTGCAAATGTAAAGCAAATACCCCCTCCTAAAATTTCTAAATCACATCATGTCAGTGTAACATACGTTGGAATACATTATGACGGTTACAATTACTAAAAAGTGCATGATGCCACTATTTCCAACTGGAAATTAGATGATTATACTAATTAAGTGATAGCAGGTGGCACAATGACTGCTACAATCTTCTCTGATGTGCAGAGAGAGATGCATGGTTCACTGTCTAAAACACTCAGGAATAGTAACAATTGGCTTAAGCAGTATTCTGTCCCAAGATGCAGAAAAAGGATTCACTTTGATTTAACACTTCCTTATCACATCAAAGAGGTGAAGAGGCACCTTTATGGATTGGCTTAGGAAAAACTATGCTACCAGTTCAGCTTCTACCCTTACAACTTATGTTTATTGGTCTAACAGAATCAGAGTATGAAATGAATTCCAACAGAATCATGTAATTCTAAAATGTCAGCAACCTTCTTTTAAATTGCAGGTGGCCTAAATTCATCATTACTGTTTTTAAGTTCCTCAATTCAGAACTGCTATAGGTGTGCCAGTCTTGTAAGTCAAGCAAACTGGAAATGCTGTAGTAAAACAAATATTTCTCTGTCAATAAAAGCACTAAATACTTTTAAGAATATATGGAGTCATTAAATACATTTGAGTTTTATCTCAAATTTACTAAGCAGTATTTACACATTATTATTACAGGACGATTTGAAGATTATTCACAATTGCATTGTGAATAATCCTCTAGTCCGTGAATTATTTCAGAGCTTGTTTTTTTTGTCCTCTCTTCTCTATATTCAGACTAAAGTAAGGCTAAGTCATCACCAAGAACTAGTCTTCCAGATGAGTCATCGTTAGTTTAAAGACTATGAGATACGGTTAAGAAGCTACTCTCTCTTTTATTTGAACTTCCATATACTTCTGGAGTGTGACATCAGTTTAACGATGGTAGGGGAGCAGATCTGCTGAAGAAGAACCACACTGTGCAAGAATGCAACCAACATATAATTATGAGGCAAAACAAGTGATTCTTATAAATAACAAAAAATACATGTTATCTAACTTCTGAAAACACCTTATCTAGTTTTATCTGTCTCTCTAGCATTCATTTCAGTTTTGTTATTGTATTTCTTATTACAGATCAAAAGCATGGCTGACATATTTAGATATATTCGTAACATGCTATGATATTTTGCAGCATGGCTAGTTCATTTAAACAATTACTGCCTTCTCCCTCTATAGCTCCCAAAGCCTCATTTGGTGCGACAATTTCAAGCAATGCCTATGCCATCTCAATTTTCACAGGTAAATACAAGAGAAAGCCAGATCAGACAGTAGAAGGTGAAAAACTATTGTTTTCCTTAGGATGCTGTGCCTTACATTATGGTGACATTCTCTTCTCAGTGATTACATATACAAATTAAAGATACCCTACTCTTCTTCCACAAAAATTCCCATAGTGGTATGTGCTATGATAACAGCAAGTACTGTGCTGAATACGTATTTAGCAAGGGCAAAAGAATAGAGGTTCTCGATCTTGCAAGCATAAATGAACTTTTTTTTTTTTAAGGCAAAATATGAAAGTTTTTGAAAGTCACTCATCTCCATTTTTTTTATGCTGTAATAGAACTAAAGGGAACGAAACCAAACTTCTGATTATGAAAAAACCTTTTATCTCCTCCACGAATACCAAAGTGCTCAGCATTTAGAATAGTATCATACAAGTGTTGTTCTGTGAATTGATGTAACAGTTGCATCTTTTCCAGGACAAAATTCAATCAAATTTCCTACAATGAACATGACTAATACCTCCCTGTCGGTGACAAAAATAAAAGCCTCTACTCCTGCACCCCAGGATATTCATTTAGCTGTGCAAATAGGAATAATGGTAGACAGTTACTCAGAAGCAGCTACTGGAGAAATCTGAACTTGTTGTTCAACTGAAGAAAATAACACTATCGTGCTATAGGCGTGAGGCCAAGCCTCTTACCCTCGCATGCCACTGATTAGTTCAGCCTTAGCTGAACAAAAATCCTTAATCTTCTCTTTTTAATATTGAAGAGGTAAACCCTCTTTCACCTGCATGTGGAGTCTCCTTTTCATCAAAGCTCAGGAGATTCCAGCAACAAAATCAATGTATGCATGTTCAGAGTAGTTTTCAGGGTTTTGTAAGACAAATCTTTCAAATGGGAGCTAGTTTAATGCTATTGAGCTGAGTTTCGATCTGACAGAGTGAGTGAACAACACAGAAACAGTTCACTTACCACTGCTCACACTACAGGAGGTGGGAATCAGGTACAGCTCTGTATAAATACAGCTGTGCAACTTCTTGGTAAACTCTTACCCTTCCTAATCCAATAGTAAATGTAACCGTACAAGGTTTAAACAAACAAAGATTTAAGAAAGAAATGCAATTTATTTCTCTATAGTAATGAGTGACTATTACGGTTTTCTCATTCAAATTAGTGAAGATTAAGACTAGCTCCACGAAATTTGAGTTGTACTACTGCTAACATTTTCAGAATCCTAATACAAAACTACATCTGAACTACAATCAACAAATATCCTGTTCTGCATTTCCCTCCTGTTTAAAAACTTACAACAAATTGCATTCTGGATTTTTTGAAGGACAAAGAACGTTTAAAAAAAAATTGATTTTATTGCCAGACATTGTAGATTAATATAAGTTGCAGTACAGCTTTGCACAGACAGATTCTTTTGTTCCTATGCTCTGAACCTCTGAATGCAAATACTACAATCAGCTTAGAATCAGAGACAATTCATTCCTCTTCTGAGAAAATGGTATTACAGCTGCATGTAATAACACCATTACATTATGACAGTCTCCACGATCATACATCTGATTAGAAAAATTATCACTAGTCATTTCTTGAGCTATTCAGTATCTGGAATAATATGGTATATGCTTCATCTGTACTATTTATATTCCTTGCTTTTAATAACCAAATTAATGAGACTTCTAAAATGCTTAAACATACACCCTGAGTGACAGCCTAAACTAAAATGAATCAAACAAGAAGAAAAATACTTTAAATATGTATAGAGAGTGACCAAATACCCATGCTACACACTTAGTTATGGCTTTTGTCAATTCCAGATTTATCAATGGGACGATATTCTAAGACAACCAGGGGATAAAGGGAGTAGCATTTGCACTCATTTACTTCAAATACCAATTCCCAGGCCCTGAAAAATGCAAACATCAACTTGTTCTGTCATTATTCCATTCAAATCCACAGCTTAAAGTAAACGAGAAATGTGATTATTTTATTGTATTAACTCTGTGTTAGCCCTGAATGTTCCTCCTTTCGGCATGTGCAGGTGAGGTAAAGAAGTTTTCCTGAAAAGGGACAAATTAGTGCAGTTTCCTCTGATGTGCTTAAGTATCTGCAGAATTCTAGTTGATGTATATATAAAATACACCTTCATAATCCATACAGAAGTACTACTAGATGGAATAATGTATCAATGCATGTTTCACACACATGTTGTACCATACAACCAAATTAGCATAAATTATAAGAGGGAAAAGAAATACAGGATCCAGTGTAAGTTCCTCCTATTAGCAAAATTTCAGCAGGCTAGCCATCTTCCTTACATTAAAAATGTCTATTAGCTGGTCTAATTGAATAACTCTCTGATAATTACATCAGCATTTTAATAGTATATAAATAACCTCTCCCCTAATTACCATTTTGCTAAATTTTTCATATATTGCAGTATTATGAAAGAAGGTTCTTGGTAACGTACTTTACCCTTTCAACAACAATTAATAATTCAATTAACAGGTCTTTTTTTAAAAAACAAAAGCTTATATAGAAAGTGCAAGGAGCTTCACAGCTGAAAAGAGAGCATTCTTTTAGGCTATAATCATGACTTCATGGCATAGTAGTATAAAATTTTTTCATGGTTTATTTCTCTTGCAGTGTAGCCTTTCAGTAAAAATGGTATCTGCTTTTTGGTGCCATTAATAAAATCCTGTGCACATGACTCAAAATACAAGTGCACCCATCTGTTTTGGAACTTAAAAAGAGGTATTTCCCGCTGCCAATTAATTTTTCACAAGTAAATTTGTGTATTTGTTTTTAAAAGAACCCATAGAGATAGTCATGTTATTGAAGTCTTGACATCATGAATTAGAGGGGAAATACACTGTCAAAAATAGAAACTGAATTTTCTCCCACTAAACATTTAGACAGTCACACTTTCCTTTTCCCTGGTGTCAGGGAAGGAAAGTGAAGTGCACGGCTCAGAAAAACACTGTCGAAGAGAAGATGCAGTCCTCACTCATGCATAGCCTGAGTAAGAAGCCAAGCAGCCGAAAAGCTTTGAATCACGGGTGACCCTGTAGCATAACAGAATTGTGTTAAATGAATGGCTGACAATCACAACTGTGGTTCACATAGCAATAATATTCAGAGAATATAATAAGAGCTGCAACATTAATGTTTTCAGACTTTGTAATCAGTGTCATATTTTGCTAATTTCCAGGCATTCTCTTTACCTCATGACAAAGAATGCCCCAGTTAAACTTATATCTACTGTCAGAATTTTATAATGTCATCTCGAGTTTTATAGAAACCTCATTGTTTTTAGAAGTAATTAGCAAAGGCATAGTTTGTATGGCAATTAAAATCCACTTGCTGGCAGAAGCTTGTAAGCATTATGTAATTTTTTTTTAAACTACAAATACACATGCATATTCTTGCCTCCAGCTTAAATACAGTGAATGTTGTAGTTGGTTGCACAGGAATTGTCTCAAGAACATAAAAGCAAGCCAAACACGATTGTATTCCAACTAAAATCGCTCTCTTTATACCGTGTATTGAAACTTGATAACTGTTGGTTATAAAATTCCTTTGATTTTCTGTAGGTAATAAAATACTTTGGCAATTACTATTGACAGTTCTGGATAATCTTGAAGGCTGCCTTGCCTGAAGAAGATGAGTGTTACAAATCACTCCACTGAAAGAGGGAAGAACAGCAGCAGGCAGCAGACAGGTTTCAATTTCACAATGCTGATTATCTCATTCGTGATTCTATGCATGCCTAAATCTGAGGATCCCTCAAGCAGCTATATGGACTTCTACTTTTAAAATGCCTATTACGCTTTCATACTTTTTGCTGCTTCCTGAAGAGTGCCATTTCGCCAAGCTTAAATAGCAGAAAATTGCACTGCTTTTCCTCTGCCCATCTCCTCAATCTCTATTAACCTGCACAAGAACAAAGGAGTATGATAGTCCAGCTATAGGTTGGGAAATAGGTTTGAAGTTGTTTTTCATTTACTGGTACCTACCTTCCTGATTCATAAATGTATTTGAACAATAACATTATTTTAATACATTATCTAATGACTGAAAGCATAGCCTTTAATTACATCTCTATTTATACTAATAAATACACTCTGTGTTCAGACACACATGCAGCTATTGTTTACACAGGCATCAAATGATACCGTAGTGCTGTCAGCATGTGTCAAGGCTTTAACAGAAAGGTACAAAAAAGAAAATAATGAAAAATGTTGCGGGTTTTTGTTTTGTTAGGTTGTTGGGGGTTTTTTCCTTTTTTTTTTTTTTCGTTTCCTATCTAGGCTACAAGGGAATAAGCAGAAGCAGCTACAAGCAAACAGGAAAATTGTTGAAGCACCTGGTTCTAATGCTTGCAGTAGGCCTTTATTAGATGTCATAAACTGAATGACGCATTACTGTGGACAACTTATAGCCTGCAAATTTTGAGGTAAAATGGAGAGTGAAGAATTCTTTTAAAACAAAAAGGTTAAATGTTCCTTTTCGGTCAAATATAACTTATTAGAGGGAGGAATCATAATAGGCTCAGAGAGACTGGAGTCAATTTCTGTTATTTTTTAATGTATTTCTGTATTACCTTAACAAATAAAAAATATTTTACTTTAATAATTCACATTTTATGTAAGAGTGTTTTACAGTCTATCCTACATTTCACCTGTATCATTAAACAAAGGAAAAACATTTAAAAATCCTATTGTTGCCATAGGTTTGGCATCCCAACCTCAAATCTAAATAATTGCATTAAAATCCATGTAGGCAGTCAACCACCACCAACAAAAAGGTAATTTTTGTCCATCAGAAAATGCTTTAAAATACAATCTGCTTTGCATTTAAAAAGATAAAAGAATGTTTTCTAAAATGACAATTGCTGGTTGGCCGTAGATTCTGGGCGTTAATCTCATGGCCTGCTCAAATTTCCCTTTATGTCTGGTGGAAGCTTAGGGGGACAGAAAGGCCAAACTGTGGCCCTTCTACAGAAGTGGAGGGAGACACACAGCTGTTGCTCCCAAACACTGAGCATTAGAAAAACTTACCACTAGGTTTGGGTTTGGGTTTGTTTTGGTTTTTTTCCTTGCTGCTAATAAAAACTTAAATTGTTTTGCATGCTTTCTATAAACAGTGCACTTAAGTTTTATAATCTAGTATATCTTATTAAGCGTGAAGTCTGCTGATCCCTAAATTATTCATAACATGGTCCAGACTGATTAAGATTGGCTTGTTAAGGAGCACAAGAAGCAATTAAACTGACAAGGCAGTGCGGCCTTGATGTATACATTTATTATCACAAGAATACCCAAAGTGAATGCCCTTATTAAGCAATGAATTTCACCTCACTGGCCTTCTACCATTGCTGCCACAGGCAGAGAGAGCTAGGAACAACATGTCAAAAGCTAACTCTGAGGAAATGCCTATCTTCAAGTGAAACCGATTTTGTAATGAACCTTTCAGTTCACTCCTGAGGTAATAAATCCTGACTGGTGCATTAATTACTTGATAACATCCCATCAAAATGCAAATGCAGCACTTGACCCATAGGAATGGCTCACTAGCTGTTAACTCTTCAGGGTATACATAAATTGTCTGTTTTCTTTTATCAAACAGGGCATTTATTTCCATCTTGCTAGGGTGAATGTCACTTCTGCCACCCTCGGCCCCTCAGTGGCCTGACACCATCATTTGCAGAGGACTGTCACTATGTGCCGACATTCTAATTGTGCTACTTCTTCGCTTTGTACCTTTGAGGCAGAATTTCCAGCTCCCCCTGCCCCCCCACCTCTTCCTTTTCTGGAGGAATCTTGCATGTCAAGGACAAAGCTGTAATAGCGTTACAAAGAATGACCCCCACCTCTAAAGTACACTAATCTTTCTTTTCAATGGCAATACATTAAACAAGGAATTTAGTTCCTTGAAGTGATTAAATGAAAGCTGAACATATCTACGTGAATTGCTACCCAACACAGGCGAGCGTGCATGCTTTTAGCAGAACGCTAAAAGATATATTTACATGTTTTAAAGACGTTTCCTCAATCCCTTTATCGAGTGCTCAATTTTGACAGTCCGCAAGCAAATAATATGTCAAAAAGTAAAACAAAGTGCACTTCACAACACAAATTTCACAACAGTGAAATACGATGCATCACATTATTTTCGCTTACTGAGAAAATAGACTGCTTTAACTACAAAAAACTATTTCCACAATAAACCTTAATGAGAAGCTGTGTTTTATATTTCCCCACTCAAAATGCTAATCTACATGAGTGGGTCTGAGTCTCCCACCTGGGTCAATCTGCTTTACAGTTTTTCTATTTGTCTTGAAGGCTTGGTGAAAATCCTTAATTCAGGTTACTAGGCAACCCTGCAGGTGAGAAAATATAATGTTTGGCCTACTCCATTTTCAAATACACACAGTGGCCTAATGCCTTCCAAATAGACTGTGCAAAGCATGCACTGATAATTCCCCGCTACATTTTCTAAAGGCGAGGTCAGAAGAAAATTAATTGATGCTGAAAATAATGACAGGAGGAGAAGAACCACTGAGACTTGGTGTGACTGGCATGTGATGATGTTAGCAAGAATCCCAGCATGTGACTGGACAGTGTGATGAAAAATATACTTTATGTGAAGGAAAAACAAGTTACAAAACTTAATTAGTTTTTGACACTTCTTCATAAGTTATTATCTTTTCATTTGGTACATTGCCTTGGGACATCAATACACAAGAAGAAATGAAACATTCTTACTGTAAATCTGAAGGAAAAAAAGATGACTTCATATTGCTCTTCTTTTACATGTCTTTTTGAATAAACAAAATATCCACTGCAGCCTAAGGTGTACAAGCCCCTGAAGATGTTTCTGCTGAGAGCATAGAATAGACTTGTTCGATGTAATAATCCTGTTACAACTGATTATGCAGTTTCACTTTTAAAAATAAAGGGGAGGAGGACTGGAATCCAAAATGGTCACACACACACACACACACAAAAAACCCTATAGAAGAGAAGCAGTTAAATCATAGTACCTACAGCAATAATGCTTCCTCTACAGCAAATGTATTTTTAATTTTTTCCACTAAGGCTTATACCTAGAAGTAATTCACACTGATTACTAAATAACCCTTGTGAGTTGCTTTGTCTTTTGAATTTTAAAAAATACACTTGCCGTGAGCAATGAATTTCATAAACCACCAGCTCTCATGCTTGATGAATCATTCTTATTTTATGCAGTGCTGTGTGATAGAGAACTGAGATAAAATATTCTATCCACAAGCTATTCAGTACAATTTATCATCAGCGGCTCACTAGTCCAGTGATAATACCTGGCTTGCAGATTGTAATGATCAGATTCTGTTTTTATTTCAAACAGGAGCGATCCGAATACCAGAGTTTTTAATTTACATACATTAGTGAGGTTCAAATGTGGCAATAGCTACAAGCAAATTCACTTGCAAACTGAATGCTCGCCTTGCATAATGGGTTCCCTTTAGCTATTACTCACCAGTGAAGTACCCAGATAAAAATGAAAACAAAGAGGAAATAAGGGAAATCATGATACAAACACCATACTGTGGACTAGGATAATTACTGAACCATAGTGAAGGTCACGTTTATATCTGTTTTAGTAATGATTTCTTATATTTTCCCTTTGTATTGAAAGCATAAATGAGATCTCTTTTTTTTTTTTACATTATTACACCACTGTTTTCCTTGCATTCTGTAGTTTTCCAAAGTTCCAGCACACTCTCATTAATGAAAGTTCTTTTTTGTGTAAATTCGAACAAACGAAATACTGAAACAGCTGATAAATACAAAAGCAACTTCAAAGTATCTGTAAATTACACCAGTTTGAGCATTTAATAAAAAACAATGGGCTTATAATAAAATACCTCTTATAGCTATATCACTTTTATACTGACGACGGTATTGAGCTTCAATTCCCAGCAGCGTCATTACTAGACATTTTCTGCCACCTTTCTAAATCTGAAAAGCTTCCTACATTTAGTGAAGATTAGGTAATGCTACAAGCAATCAATAACAGCTATCAATTCCATACCTTGTTTGGAAGAACAAGTTGATTAAAAGTAAGTAAAAAGGATGGTTGAATATGCTTTAAAACTATCTGATTCTTGTAACTACACTATCGTGACCAAAAAAAAAAATTATTCACAGGCCAAAGAGGTAGGTCTTACCAACAGTAAAGTTATGAATCAAACCAACAAAAGCGAAAATATTCTAAGTTGTTTGACACTGTCTCCTAATTCATCAAACAAGAAGGACAAAAAAGCCAACACAAGGAAAAAAAAAGGAAGACACACAGAGGCACAAGTGAAAAAAAAGAAAAGTATAATGTCAAACTCAACTCTGATTTCTTGGGCTTTTCTTAGTTTGTCTCTAAGCTTTAATGTTCTGTACAAGTAGTCCTTGTCTCTAATTTTTCTTCCTTTCTGGACTTTTTCCCTCAAGCAACATTTTAAAAAAAATTTTTTTTGAAAGTTAGAAAACGCCTACTATTTACCAGCAACATAAAAAAAATCTTGTGAAAGCAGTCATCGTAAGCTCAGTCACACTTACAAATACAGATAAGACTTCACTTATTAATGACCATGTATATTCTTCTGCATGTGTGCAGGCTTTAGTCCATATGCACAAATAATGGCCACATGAATGCAAACACATTTACACAAATATGATACAATTATTCAGGTCCTTTTCCCATAGTACATGCTAATGACCTTCCAATCCCCTGAATCCAAATCTTTGGTAAATCAACCAGCTTAGAAGAATTTCTAGCGTTCCTCAGAGGGCACAAAAGAAAGGAAGTCTCGGGTGAGAGAGAAACTCTCACACAAATTAGTTCACCACATTCCCTATTTTCTAACTCTATATCCACAGCCCAGGCAGTTTCATGTGCCTCTGCTGGAGCAACTCCTTTGCCTCACTACCAGTGGGGAGAGGCAGTGAAGTGGCCAATAATCTGAATATGTGGTTAATCTTGATTACATAAATGACAGAGGGGAAGATGAGATCCCTCTTTTTACCATTCATCCGTAAGTGCTGAACATAGCTGCCTGCAATGCCCCTAGGACTGGCAGGTGGGAGGGACTCCTGCACCCAGGATGCCTTTACGTTGCATTGAAGTTCTTCTTGAGTGCTTCAGTGTCAATGGGAAAATGATGGCAAGCAACTCTCAGTTTAATGTGGTTTCCATAATAAAGCTGCCAATCCTTAAGAAGTTGCTAGGCAGGGGCCCTTTAAAATTTTAATCTAACTTATGAATAGCATCACAGACCAGATATTGTTCTTCAGCAAATGGAGGGCAAAAAGCATCAGCTAAATTGCTGAAACAGCTGTCAGCAGATACTGTTCCCAGTTCTGGAGAATGAACTGTAGACATATAGGTCCACAGAAAGCCAGAAGCCCCTTCCTTCATATAGACCTCTTTTGTGTTGTACCCTTCTGGTGAAACGAACATTTCTGAATCTGGAATTATTTATGCTTCGAAAGGTAAATTTCACCTTCCTGCTGCTCAGAAAAAAATCAATGTATGTGGGTAATCTAAAAGAGAACACGGAAATTGCAATATATGATATGTAGTCAAAGGACTACTCCGAAACACTTTATAGACTATTATTTCAGTTCATAGACTACATGAAATAATGCTTGATCACACTGTCATAGACTGAAGGGTCTGGCCTCAACAGTCTTATCCCATGTTATAGCTCTATGTAGAAATTTGCCTAGTCTCTTGCAAATTGTGCCCACTTTGGGCCCTGTTGTTGAACTCAAATGCATTCTACTGCATTGGATGCTGTTTGAGCACAAAAACACTATGCAACATTTTGTAGCTTTGATAGTACTTTAATTACCTTTCTGTGATCACTTCAGAAGAGATTTCCTTAGAAATGCAGTAACTTATGGTATTTTTGAGACTCCAATCTGGCTCAAAGTCACTATAGTAAAAATAATCCTAACTAGAACTGAAATTACAAAGACCAAGATGTGTGGAAAAACATATAAGAATTAGAAACAATTTTTTTCTTTTCTTTTTTTTTTTTTTTGTTTCGAGGGAGGTGTAGGGCAAGCAGAAAAAATTACTTCTTGCCTACAGAAGAAGGACAAAACTCGAGCCTCAAGGTAGTAGACTAATCAATTATGGTTAAACATCTTTGAAAAATACTACGTACTCATGATACTTATACCTTGACAAACTGATCATCATCAGAGTTTTACCTTTGTGCAAGTTTTAGATCATCTTGCCAACTCTCTGAAATGTACTTACAGTGAAAGCAATTTCTGTAGCTGTAGCATAAAGTGTGTGTCTTGTGCTGCAGCATGTGACACTGGCTGATAATACAGGAACATGCAACTTTTATAGCAATTTCAATTGCCTTAATTAATTTTAAAAACAAATAATAAAAATAAAATAAAATAAAATAAAATAAAATAAAATAAAACAAAATAAAATAAAATAAAATAAAATAAAACAAGAGAGAGAAGGAGTTCTAGATTAAAAAGTAGTTATATTCTGGCAAGAAGCTTTCTCAGCAGAATGTTATCAAACAAATAGGAAAATTTAGGAGTTTCTGTGGAACTATACAATGCAATAAGTCCAATTTCTAGTGAAATAGACCAAAAATGCTGTGCCAAAAGCACTGTAAATATGCAACAGTGAATTTCTGCTAGCAGATTGGGGGATGGGATGAAGAAGGGGGGGAGGAAGGAAGCAGGAGAGAGAAAAAAGGAGCTTATTTGACTCTGGACTTGAGTTTGTTGTTCATGAAATAAGTGATAAAATTCCCCTGAAGTCAATAGCACCAGAGCAGATCTTGTAAGAAGAGTGATATTTTAAATAATCAGATACTTCTAGTCAGGGGAGAAAAACACTCTACACTTCATTATCACACCCTTTATTTTTTTGAATATCTGACTCCTTTGCTGTCTGCCATTTTCTCCACGACAAATTAACAGAGTGAAACCCTAAAACAGCTCTTGCAAGACTAAAAGATACAATAGCTAACTTCCCTGATTCTCCTACATTTAGAGGAGGAAAGAATCTGAAAAATAAGCCCCACTGCCATTGTGTGGCCGTTACAGTGTCCTGCGAGCCTGGACAAGTTATTAGGTCAGACGCTAACTTCCTAAGTAGAAAAATGATGTGGTCGCCTTTGTCCTCTCTGCAGTAATGGCTGGAGTCAGTACTAATTAAGGCCCTGCGGCAGTGCGGTACGAGAGAGGTCAGAGACTTCTTTCTGACACCTAAACAGTGCTCAGCTCAAAAGAACTGCCCCTAATCTGAAATGATGTGATGTAGAGCTGGCCTTTCAGCTTCACTGTATATTTAAAGGAAAATGACAGTTAATGACAGGGGTGTCAAAAATGAGCAGATGGAGAGGCTAAGAAAAACATAGCTCTATGGTAAAGTTTACTTACAGTTCTTCGCTGTGCTTAGAATTAGAGGTTACTGCACAAATGTAAAAGGTTTGGATACCTTTCCATTATTTTGCTGAAGCAGAAAAAAGATTTGCTTTATGCACACAGCTTGAAGAAAGTCTGTTGGCAAAGTAGACTTATTTTTCCATCATTATGCAAAAATAAGTACATACATACCCCCCCCCAACCTAAACTACCATCAGTTTTCTGTTATCAAAATAAAATATGAAAATAATAATAATATTTAATCTCATTCAGTAGACTACTACTTTCCATTTTATCTCATTGGGATTAACCATTGCAGTAATTAATCTTCTAGTCATTTTCTTTCTCTCCTTCAGGCATGGAACTTGGGAAACAAAAGCAATATTCAAAACAGAAACCAAGATTTATTGTTAGTTACTCATAATAGACATCTGCACAGATTACTAATTACTATAAAACCACAAGATCTGCTGGCAGAAATCCTTTCTCATTCTCTCTTTTTATCCACCCCTTGTGACACACCTGCAAGCCTTTAATTGATGTATTTATCTCAGGAGTCCTTGTTAGCATTGCATTATAGCATCACCATTCATGATGCTATAGTTAAGGTTTGGTCAGCATTTCCACTGTTGAGGTTTCCCTCCCTCCTTCCTTCATTTTCCTCCTTACCCTCCAACCCTCTTCTCCCAGGCTTTTAAAGGAAATTTGCTAAAGGCTAAAAGTTGAGTAGTGAGGTCTCAGTCCAAGTTCATATGATTCTTTGAAACAAACTAGAAAGAGAATTGTTTTGGAATGTTTTAAAATTATTTTTAAATGCAAAAACAAACAAAAAAATCCATTATTTTTTCAGGCTCATATAGTTAAACTGTTTCTTTGATGTATACTAAAATAATAAAAATTTAGCAAGTAATTGGTCTACTATAGGGAATTGTAACATCTGGTATTTCCCTCAAAAGTCAAAAGGGATGAGATCCATAATAACTAAAAAAGAGGTTTCAAGGAAGTACTCTAATGACATCCTATAAAGTGTACTAGCAAACATTCAGAATATGAACGTGAAGTAATTATTATTATACAGAGCATAGATAATGTAATTTCTGCCACCAAATGATGTATATTATTTAATATTTTTGCTTTACAATTGTAAGAAGCTCCTATTCATGTGTTCCAGAGGACTTCTTTGAATTATTGTATGAGTTATGTACAACTGTTCCAACCCCTTCTAAACTAACTTGAAAAAACAGTATATTTAACAATATTGTAGAGCCTCCATTACAAATACAGAAGGTGACATTTATCTATATATATTTATCTATATATGTATAAAGTCAGAAGGACATTTCAACCCATGGCTCCGCCTTATATAGTAGAGGGAAAAGATAAACAATAGGGGGAAATGAAGGGAATTCAGTTTGTCTCAGTCCTGTGTCACATGTCATCTGGCAAAGACAGAGTTTAAGAAGCATATTTTTCTCTATGGGTTCTCCCTGCACAGTCCAGGCCTCAAATCAGCAGTGTATTTAAAGAATGCAGTACATTAATTCAGGATACTGTTTTATATTTAAGTGGGCCTGGCATAGCCTATCCAGGAGAAGTATTTCTGTTTCCATCAGGACCTTTCTCCACAAGGGCCATTAGAATTTGACTTACCACTCAACAAGTTGCTGTGACAACAACAAAACTGAGCAAATATCCAACCAACCAAAAAATCCATCAAAACCAAGTCAACTGGCTATAATGTGTCTCTTAATTTTGCCTAGCCAATAGATTTTAATTAAAAGATTAATTGTCATTAGTGAGTACATGATCCAGGTTTAGGATAGTTCAGATTAGTTTTAGGTTTTATCATGTTTCGAAGAGATTCATTGAAATAAAGTCATCTTCCATTGCCAGAACACTGTGTCCTACAGGAAGAGTCAGTCGCAAGGACATGGGGATATTTCTGTAGCATTCCACCTGAGCTAGCAGGTACAAATTGACCCCTTGCCTTGATATGTGTCGTGCTGCCCATGAGCAATTACTGCATTGGTTCATTGACAGATTATTCCAAGAGCTAGATCTCTCAGTTGCCTGTTGTGGATCCCACTGGAAAAAATTAGCTGAAACCTCCGTAAGGTGAGGTGACATGACTGCAGACTCCACTTCTGCCTTTTTCTTCAAAGAGTATAGCTGATTCCCCCTTCCTAATGAGGTGTAACTCCAGCAGAGATGATTCTGGCCATAAGGATGCAAGGCCTTGTCTGTAAGGCGTTTTTAGATCGGACGCTTGAGTTTCCTGGAGTTTATATAGACTTTGGAAGAATTTCTTGGATCTTACAACCCTCTGTACTTCTACCTCTCCACACAGTTCTTACTGTGAGGCTGCAATGTGTTTTGCATATTTTCTGTTCTATAAACTGGTATTGTTCCACAGGCCTGACTCAAGCTAGGCCCTGCAGCTCTTTCTGCAATCTGAGCCTGGACATACCCTACAAACAGCTGTTCTACTTCAAAACATATTGCTTAGAAACAAAGTATTAGATAAAATGTTTTAAAACAAGCAGCACCCAACACAAATCCAGAATAACCACATTTCTGGCATTTCACTATTATCTAGACATGTCTATTTTTCCTCTGACATCCTCATTCCCAGCAGGTTTTAGAGCCCAGGTCACACTTTCCCTTTTCCTACTATCCCTCCTGAGACATTCTCCATTATTAAAGTCTGTAGGTATTCTTTGTTCTCCTGTGCTCACAGCTTAAGCCTGGTCTGCTGAAAACTAGATGTCTGGAAAACTTGCCAGAAGCTATGCCAGGGAAGCATGACTATATGCTTGACCTCTTCCTCTGTTCGTTCTCTCAGCATCTGCTACTGGCAGCTTTCAGATTCCTATTACAAAACCATCTACTGGTGCCAGCACTGTCCCGTAACCAGAAGCATTAGCTGGTAAAGAACAACCCGAGCCCATTTTTTAAATTTCTTCCTGTATTTAGTCATATCTGTTGACTGAAAGTCAACATACCCAAAATTAAATCTCATCTCAGTAATCAGATGAACACACAGTTTCCATGAATAATAACGATCTTGAGGGCACCTCAGAATCCACCGAATGGCTAAATTCAGTATTTAATTATGGAATATGAGCTGGAATCTAAATATTCATGAGATGGAATATAAATTTGGTTTAAATAATTGTCCTATAGCCCCTGTATCCATACCCTCTGAAGTAGGTCAGCCATCTCTTTACGGTGTGTTCCATGGCTGATGCAGACGTGACCCAAAACAGATGGGATTCTTCACAGAGAAAGGCACTTTACAAGTTTCTCCTGAAACTGAATTTCACTTCTCTTGCAAACAATGAGATAAAATTTTGGGGACTGCTGGAAGTTGAGTGCTCCTAGAAGATCTAGGAATTCACTTCTAGAAATGGGAAGCATTTAGAAATCCATTATTCTCTTTTAGATTAAATTCACTACTTCACTGATTGTCAGAGCAAAGCCTATGCACCAGTTAAAATCCATTTAAGCTGCATTTTGAGGGCTTAAGTGAGGCTTAAATGATGCCTAGGTTTTGTGCTATCCTTCCGCAGAGAGGATGAATCTTACCCTTATGTAAACTAATCAGTTTTGATGTTCTCTCTTCCATTTAAAATCAGTGAATTATTAATCTTTATGTGTACAGTAACTTCTTGAAGCATATTTTATATGCAAATTCATATTAACATCATAGGAACATCTATAATACAGACTGAAATAAATAATGAGGTATTGTGTAAGGGATCCTAGCCATTATGACCTATCAAGTCAAAAATCCAATGAAATTAAAAGAAATATTATGCCCCTTAAATACATATTTACATAATAGACTGTAATGGCTCAGAAAAAAAATCTCTTATACCATGTAAATAATGCATGTTTTTAGATTTGTCTAAATACGTATGCACATGTATTTACATATTAACATGACAGGTTGCAAAGATACTAAATTAACTGGTTTGTATGGTCTTGTGTGCTACATGAATGGTTTTGAACACTTAGAAGAGAAAAATTTAAATCACAGGAACACACCTTATATCAAGCAAAGAACTGATTTCCTACTCCTCCTGAAAAGCTTAAGCTTAAGCTTTCCAACATTTGATTGTAGATATTCTTAATTCTAGATCTTCATAGTACCTACATGTTGACATACTACCAGCCATGCCACTAATCTACAAGAAGAGATGGTAGCATTTGCAGGTAAGAAATTCAGATTTAAACCCTGACATAAATGTTAACTGGCAATAGATTTTGTGAGTTGAGTTATAAAAGGTAGAAGACTGATGATTAAGTTGAATGAAAATGTGGACGTTGCAAAAGCCGTAAGTTTGTGAGAACACATCTACTGCCTGTCACACCGTTTCAACATCACTTGTGTCTCATCAAAGTTTATACTTCTAATCCAGAAACCTAGAAACACTGAAATGTACATAGTGTTTAGCTGAATGAGGAGTGACATGGAGGCCATTATAAACTCTTTAGTGAGCAGAAATAATTTGCATATTAAAGCATTTGAGACCACCCCTCTTTACTTTTAGCAACTTCAACAAATATTCAGATCCCACATCATCTAGCAGCCAGATAGACAGATAGACAGGTAGATGCAGACACAGGCAGAAGAATCTATTGTGACCCAATCTACAGGTTTCCACAAGATTCTCTCAAAAGCACAAATTATTACTTCCTACTGACTGTGTGTAAGTGTTGGTGCATCACTCTAGCTACAGACTGATACGAAGTTCGTAGTATTCTGTGATGATAAAACATCCACTCCTTACACCGCTAGTCCACTGAAAGTCTATTTGAAACAAAAATAAAAGCAACAGTCAAGTATGTTAATGTCCATAATCACTGTAAATTATAACTGCCAGTGGTCACAAACCTACTCCATGAAAACATAAGGTAACAATTTAGCCTTATATTACTACTCTCAGAGAAGAAGAATATTCATAGGAAACTTAAGTAGTATGAGGATTATAACATATATTCTAAAAATAGAATGCTTTGGGATCCTTTTTTTTCCCTTTTTTTCCCCCAACCGGAATATTTCTATATAAGGCACTATGAGCATAATTTTGGCCTCAGTTTCCATTGTTGAAATTATACCAGTCTCAATTTAGAGTTAGTGAAGATGTGCATAGTGATTTTAATTCTGAATGGAACACTTTAAGGTGCCAGGAAAGCAATAGCTTTAGTCTACAAATAATAGCATACAACCATGGGGAGAAAATGTACCCTCCCTCCTTAAATATATAGAAAAAATAATGCTGAAATTGCAGGTGGTTGCTTATCTTTATGATATGGACAGCGTGCCTCATTTTCATTTTCTCTTACACAAAGACAGATTGAATGCATAAAGACAGTTTCTTACAGTTTGAAAAGAGGAACAAAAGGAAGCTGTATTATAAATTAATATGAGAAGTCAAAGATTTGTTGACTCAAGCTGCGTTAAGAAATATGTAATTTTGGACTCTCTTTTTAGGAAACTGCAATCTCATCAAAATGTCTTTTATATAAAAAGCAATATTCAGGTTTTTGGTTTTGCCAACATGAACAAAGATGAGACATGCTATGGACATTAATTTTTGCTTGCTTATCTTACATTGTGTCAACTTATATTCACAATCCCATATTTCCATAATTGTTCACAATTTGAAAAAGCAATGGAGAAAGGGAAAAGGAAAACTAATATAGAAGAGACATTTAATTAAAGAGCTCATTTGATTATTCACTTCTTAGAAATATTTGATGAAATATTTTCTGTATTATAAAATATATATTTTGCCAAGAAGTGAATCAAAATGATGATGTCAGCACAAAGAATGCATTCAAATACATAAAAATATTTGGCTGTGTGTGTAAGGACTCAGAACTGAAATTCCAAACTCTGTGTGTTATGAAGCTTATTTGGGTTTGGCCATTTCTTGAGTTTGGGTGAGTTTGTTAATTCTTTTTTTTCCGCTTGATTGGTTTTGTTTGTTTTGTTTTATTTGTTTTGGGTTTTGATTGTTTTTGTTAGTTTTTCCCAATTATAAGTGATCATATGGTTCCCTAGAAAATTAAAAGAAAAAAAAACAACAGAAAAAGCAGGCCACAGACTTTTAGTCTATAAGTAAAACTGCTGTATTACAGTATTCCTCCCGTATGTTCTAACTGCCCTCCAAATAATTACAGAGTGGAGACTTGGCTGTCATTCATGTGTATCTATTCCATTGTGTGAAGAGAAAAAGAAAATGGTTGCCCATACATTAGCACATCACCCATGGCTAGTGCAATGACAAGACAGATTAGGATGTATATTAAATCTCACACATGACTGCCTTTCTGTATCAAGGTAAAAAATACTTGCTCTTACATACATTAGGGACTAGTGTTGGACTGACATCTACATTAATATTGACAGCATATCAACATTTTTTACATTAACTGAGTCAATAACTAGTCTAAACCTGGTAAAACTTAGATAACGAAAATGAAGAAAATATCTAGCAAGCAGCATTAGATTCTTGTATCTAAGAAAAGAAAATTAACCCCCAAATACTACATTGCTTTTCTGAATTATCAATCCTACAGCAATACATCAACCAGTGTATACAGCTGTGACTTGGTAATCCAATCTCATTTGTCAAACAAGAATTCTAGTAGATAAGGAATGCTTCTAGGAAAAGAAAACCCTGCACAGACAATAACATAAATATTATATACATAGGAGGCTGATTATAAAAAAGCTGGATTAGCATTATTGTATTACTTCACCTCCTAAACATTACTTTCATAGACGTGATGAAATTGTCAGGCTGTAATCCCACTTCCACAATAGCTGCTCATGACAAATGCACACAAAACCTGCACAAACTCAAGACTATTTTCCCATTTTGCAGGAGAGTTAAAATGTTTATTTGTATTTGCCATGTTAAGAAAAACCTTTAAATCAAAACCACTATGTTGGTTAGCTTAGGAAAGAGATTTCATTATTTACCTTCACTGTAAAATCTGCAGTAAAGGAGCAGTCACTTCTCATTCCAAGACAGTGTCTTGGTTTCATTCATAATTAAATGGTGTTTTCCAATGATATCTAGCTATTTTATACTTGTCTTTGAAATATATTATCTTCCAAATAAAGCTCAAGAAATACTGTTAATGTTTTTAAAGTGCCACACATTTTATGAACGTGCATATGAAATGCTGGGAGATAAAAATGTTCATTCTCCCAGATTCACTGTGCTCATAGTAAAAGGGGAGAAATGCTAGGAAATCAATGCACAAAAACTTTTGGAACCAGAGTCTATTGGCCGAAAGCTGATATGTAAATGGTTATCATTTCAATCTTAGCAATTAGGAGGTTACAGTTGGAAGCATCCCAGGGCATTATTACTCAGCAGAAATAAAAGCATGAGGCAGCCATGCAAAGGTTTGAGATTTTAAACTCACAAAGAAGCAACAACTCAAGTGACATTCATCTCAGAAGTCAGAGAAGCTTTTGTTTAACCATCTTTCTCACTAAAGGCTACCTTTTCCTTCTGTTTTAAGTGTACCGTGAAAGAAGATGAGGGTTAAAGTGATATTCGTAGCAATATTTATCTACAAATGATCCCATTTATGTAAGTTCTTGAGAACAGTGATGAAACAGGCCATGAGAAACCTGGGCTTATGGACATGAGCCCTTCCATCAGATACTACTACGAGTAAACAATGGACAGGAAGAAGAGGCCTCTCTCTACTGTTCTGCTAATGCCCTTCTAGGCTCTTCTAGCAAAACATACAAAAGAAAAAGATGCAGAGAAATGCCTGGCACAGAATTGGAACTATCACTCTATTGCTTCAGATGTTGACAGCATTCAAGCTGATTAATTAATATCAGTAAAACCCACTGAAAAAGGTTAAAAGAGCACTTTAACATGCCGTGATATTATTGTGATCATTAGGATGGCATATTTCTGTCTTTGCTAATGAATCTTCTTTTATCAGCTCAATAAACTGATGTACGAGTGCAATTTTTCAATTACATTTTCATAAACAGATGGCAGAATTTAATAAATTAATGTTCATAATAATGGTACAGTTATGAGGCTTGTACTTTTATGTATTTTGCTCTGAAGCTTTTGATATTAAATCCCAATAATGCCAATCTCCTTAGTTCAGAGTAGCTTCATGTTCCTAGGTTGCTGCATAATGATCTCTGGTCTTTCAATGTGAAGACATGGATGACTGTATGTAGTAAGCTTAATTTATTAAATAACAGGGATATTAATCTGTTTGTCAAATTTCATAGACATTTTAACAAAAGCTTAAACTCCCTGAGTTCATCTTTTGAACTAAAACATGCTGTTGCAGGGCAGAAATGATACTTAAGTGCTATTGCAGAATGTGGTTTTTGTTCCTAAATTTTATTCCTAATAGGGGCCAAATGATGCCCCATTTAAAACATTTTCAATTCGCAGAGTCCACATGTGGTCATATCCTAGGATTGCCAGACAGAGTGTATGTTTCAGAAAGCTAAACCTCATAAATCTCCAGAAATTCCTCACATCTATTATGTTTACCTTCTGCTGCTGATGAGCCTGTTGGGCTCTGTATGGAGGAAATTACAAGCACTCCAGAAGATTTGGCAAGAAGATGCTAGAAGAAACAACGGGCAAAAAAAAAATTCTTAACTGAAACATCACATCCAGCTTTGGCTACCATTTACATATTTGAGATTACAGCTAGTAAAATGGAAATTCCATTGAAATGGAATAAATAGTTTTTAAAAATCCCTATCTGATTAGTGTTAGTTATGTCTGAAATTAAACATGCTAAGCTGCACTCAGTGTAAGTTATGGACTCCAGCTGAAGTCTAACATTCATACTGAAATTCAGTCTGTATATACACT
>VZRE01009727.1:168863-216363 GCA_013396775.1 Cephalopterus ornatus
ACTAACAAACTGGTAGGTGAATCTTTCCAACACTATGGAAACATGACACATCTGGTATATTTTTGCAAACTCCTACAGGCTCCTTTTTTCTCTTCCCCCTTCTTTTTTTTTTTTGTGTCAGCCTGATACGGTGAAATAAATGCCATTCAATGGAAAAGTTACAAGTCTGTAACTGTATTTTGCCCCACTGTTCCCTAAGCCAGAGTAAAAAAGAACATGTCAGCCCAAACACCTCTATGTTATGGATCATCATCTGTGAAAGCAACCATCATAATTAGCCTCATCAAAACTCTTGGAAAAGTTCAAAGGAAAAGATTTGCAAGTAGCTTGAGCTCTCTATCCTCTTCTCTAGTATATGTATCTAAAAAATATACCTAAGCCTTGACATATACACAAGCAAGGCTCTTCTGTGCCAGTCAGAGTCACATTACCTGCATTTCACCTGGCATACAAAAAGGAAAAGGTAACCCAGAATATTGACTTCTTCATTGCCTCAGATAGACAAATTTGCCTAAGGCCACAGAAAAGGGATGGGGCACAGGGGAGATTTTAACAATATAACACACAAACACATTTTCTAGAATAGGATATGAAATTAAACTCCTTTTTTTCTTATGTAAATCAAGTAACCATTTAGTCCAATTAGTATGCAACTGATGTTATTTCTAGAATTTAATCCTATGTTTATTAATAAATCAGGTCAACTCATAAAATAGCCTGCCTCCTTGCAATGCAAACAGAGCTTTACTTTTCATATAGGGTACCTGTGGGGCGTTCTTACAGCAGTTGGTCCATAATGAATAAGAATTACATTAATATAAAGGAGCAAGGAGAATCTGAAAGCCCCATTTCCTTTTGTTTAAATCCAGCAATGTCTGGTACAGAATATTTTTCCCTGTAACTTGGATATGTGAAAACCTGTAGGCTCTGCCTTTCAGGTTGCTCCATCAGCTATGAGTTTTAATTTGAAGCACTTTTGCATTAAACTTGCTTTTTTTGTCACCCATCCTCTAATGTTGCACCACCTAAAGTATTCAGCCACTGCTCTCCCCCCACAAGCTAGCCAAGCATATCAAGTGTGCCTGCAACACTCACAGCCTAATGAACAATGCACAAAAACAAAAGTAACAGCAAGACTCCTATTATCTGATCTTCCGTAAAACACAAAAACTGCCTTCTCTGGTACAGAGGAAGTGCCAGTAAGCCTGCAGGTGTGAGCCAGTTAAAAGAAAAGGCTTTGGCTAAATAGATTCTTTGACTGCCAGGGATTAGAGTCATGGCACCAGTGGTAACACACATCTTTTCCTTTAATTTACAAAATTTTCTCACGAGTTTGCAAGAGTTCACCCCATCAGGGGCTTTCTGAGGCCATTGAAATGTCTTAAGTTTTAATTAAGTTGGAGTTGTCAGAAGAAAGCTTTTTTGGCACAGAGTCAGGGTCATTAATTACTGCTATCTTTGTTTCTTTCAGAAAAAAGAACTCTACTGACTTGTTGGGTTACTTATACAGCCTACATTTTCTATCCTGCGGTCCTTATTCACCTCCAAGCAAGGCTTGATTAAGCAGTTTACCAATTACTTCCATCAATCTGGTTTACAAATCCTATGGGTAATCGTAACTTCAGAAGCTTTTCTCTCTGCTGAGTTGAGGTACAGTAGTAATGAAAGCAGCATTACTGTTAGAACTGCAAAGCATTTTAAATTTCTAGGTTTTTCATCTGAAACTGTACTTGAATCACATTCTTGATTTTATCATTTAGTACTCATCCTCTTACACACTTGTAGCTGGATGGTCAGTTATTAGCAGACAAAAGCCACGCTGTCTAAAACTAAGCAGAATAAACATAATTTCCTGACTGTCTTGCAATTCTGGGGTTACTGTTTTCTATCAGTGAAATACCTGTGAATAAGCTAGCATTCAAATCAAATGACATGGTATCCGCATTTGATAATAGTAGAGACTTCACTGCTAGGTGCCACTTACCAAAAAATTAAAAAGTCTACAATAATAAGCTGAAATTGTTACCCCATAACAATTATTCATCGGCCTAAGTAAAGGCTATCCGGAGGTGTCATTTCTACCAGCTGCATTCACATCATAAAAAAGCTAACACCTTAACTGCCACTAATTTGCTGTTTCATCAGAGTTTGAGATATGAGGACTGCACTGTCTCCCTCATTCCTACAGATAATGGTCTCGAGGCTCACTGTGAAATGCAATATTGTACAACGACATTCGATATATCCATTCCACAGATAAAGGGAAGACCTTTGTTTCTAAGCCTGTCCATTCTTTGCCTCTGGTGATCACTAAGTTCATATGAATACACAGTTAGTACACATTCCTCTAAAGCAAATACACCACAGTTTGATAGCCATATAGTTTCACATGGCCAGTAAATTCTTGGGTTTCCACAAAGTATTTTGCATAAATACCATTACCATTATTAGAAAGCTTGATAACTGTATATCTTTCTAAGAACACGGCTTGCTCATTTAAATGAAGTTTGTTTTATCAAAATCCTCAAATTCCTTAAAGCCTGCAAAAGGCATATGTCAAGCTACATATTTTGTACTGTTTTTAATAAAAACATTGGCAAAATAATATTTTTTCAGACACTCTGACTTGGATTTCTGATTTATAAAGTATACTTTACCATTTTGAGCTACTCAGCTCAGCAAGTGGTTGCTCAGAGACTGCAAGACTTGAAACGTCTGTGGAGTAGTATAAATTATTTTGATCCTCCCTTGAGTATTTACTTAATTTCTCACCCATTTACTGTACTTCGCATAAAATGGCAGAAGTGAGATAGAAACTATTAAAAAGCTAGAGACACAACCAAGAACATTAACCAGCTGTGGGAAGTTAAGATACTTGCAACAGAGGCAATCTGCAAAGTAGTTAAAGAAACTACTTTGCTGCTATGCATTGTGTTTCTGTCTGTTACCTCTCTTTCACAAATCCAACATTCAAAATGACAATCCTACAGAAATTGCAGCAGATATCTCTTTCACAAAATATTGAAAAGTGGTATTACAAAGAGATGTTGAAACTTCTTACAAAATAGCCGTTGTCTGTTTATTTGAAGCTTTTTTTTTTTTTTTTGGTAACAAAGCAACACAGAATTGCATCAATCTTTGTTACTGCTTTCATTTTTTTCACCTTAGTTAAAACCATCTCTAACACCAAAAGCAATCCAGCCACTTTACTTATGTTTGCAGGATGAACCTATATGCAGATATATTAGATGTCATCATATGTTTGAATCCTTTCTTTCCACACACAGTCTTGCTGTCACCAGGTCCACCAGTGTATACCTGCAACTTGTTGATGAAATGCTCTTGAAGTGAGAGACTGGAAGAACTGAACCTCAGGGACACAGTCTCCCACCCTTATGATTTGCAGGCTGCATTTAACACCAGTGTAGTTATTGTATCTACAACACTGAGTATGGATATCCCTTAGAACTTTGGGCTCTTTTTTCTTTCCTCTAGTAAGGACTTCGCCAGCCTTTCTGGAACTCCAGCTTACTTTTTTTTGTCTTCTGTGGTTGAACAATATCTTTAAAATCCATCTCTCTCTAAATAAATACACACAGAAATAAATACACTGATAAGAATAGACCTCCCAGGCTGGAAGTGTCAAAAAGCCCTTTTAATAGGCTTACTTGTTTTATTCTACAGCTAACTGTGCAATTCTAACCCTCTTTAGCCATGATGAGTAATGGTAAACTTTAATAGCTCAGTTCTGGTCTTAAATGCTGTGTGTGTGCACCAGCATATATGTTTTAAAAATTGGGAACCTTTACGTGAACACAGTACATCAAAAGCTATTTTAACAAGCTTATTTAACAAGGTATTAAGACGCGTATTCAACTGAGGAGGCGGAGAGTCAAGCTCCGTAAATTTATGAACACAAATGTAGCACAAATACTGTAAAAAAACACGAAGAGTTTGTACATCCTTTCTGAATATTCATTTCAACTTCTACTTTTCACTGTGGGCTTAGTCCTTTATTTATAACCCTCAATTCGACTGTTAGAGAAAACAAGCAACTACTGCCTCCTTCAATATTGCTTGAACAAAATGGATTATTCCCTTGCAGTTTTGATCCTTTGAATGATTTTAGCTTGGTACATTTAAATATATAACCAGGCTACTTGAGCTGAAGGGTTTCTGGTGTTTCTGTCTTAATAAGTGTATTGCTAATATACCTAAGCAAAGGTGAAAAAAAAAAAAACCAAACATGTTAAAGTACCTTTACACTAGTAATGAAATTACACTTCCTAAATGAAATATTTATTTCATCATGAAATCTCTTTTCTGTTCTTTATCAAGCAAAAGGTTATAAGACTTTGAGACAGGCTCATCCAGCAGTAGCATAAATGGTTGGTGTTAGAGCATTCATCTGCATCAGCAGCTTCACTGAAGGTCAACAAACAAGTATATTTCTGTGCTGATACTAAGAGATTCTTTTACAGAGTAAAAGAGAGAGCAGTAGGTCCTTTTATTTTAATACAAGTGAATTTTCAATGACATTAGTAACTAAATATCTCTGTTGGTTCCTTCTATAATAGAAACATTACTGAAATACATATTTCTCCATTTTTCTTTCTTATCAATAGGTCAATACATGTACTTATATGCTGCAAGACTTGGTTTGACATGAAAAACTATTGTGGATAATACATATTGCCTGTTCTGTGAAAGATATAGGTGAGGGAGATATGCTTCTCTAGCAGCCTATTGGTATTAACTATGGGTAATAAACATGCATTTGGATATAAGAAATAGAACATTGCCAAAAATACCCAGGGAAGTAGTACTTAGCTGACTTTCTAGAATCACTGAAAGGAGAGAAAACCAGCTGGACACAAATCAAAGGGTCTGCAGCACCCACACATGCCTGGAGCAACAGCTGTACTTACTGAAGGACTATTAGCAACTGTTTCATGCTTCTGTACCCTACTTCAGGAGCTACTGTTCTGAAGGACAGTATTTCCTGTATTTCTGCTTCTGCCAAAGACAGCCCTCTCCCATGAGCGCTTAGCTAAAAAGGTAAAAGCAAACTTAGGTAAAAAGGTAAATCAAGACACCCATACAAATTACAGAGTAAATTATCAAGTTTCACTAACTGACTACATTAAAGCAGGGAAAGCATATTACTATTTAAAGATAGATAGATAGATAGATAGATAGATAGATAGATAGATAGATAGATAGATAGATAGATAGATAGATAGATAGATAGATAGATTTACACACATATAATGTGACTTGGACTGAGTGGCTGAAAAATACTCAAACTGCAAATGTCTAAAACTCTAAGCATACAGGTAAGGATAAACGTGCTTTAAAATGCTCTTTTCTTCTGGGTAGTCTTCTTTGATCTACTATGTGAGAAAAGAAAACTAACACATCCTGCTGCAGATCACCTTGAACTAGTTAGGGGGCAGTTTATTTGGTGCCAAGGTGGCATGGTTAACAAAATACTTGAGCCAGAAAAAAATGAAATTAACATGTTTGGTGTGCAAAGATACTTGGTTAAACAACAACTACTGTTCATATTACTTGCCTTATATGGAAACATGAAAATTAAAGCTGAAAAAGACAGCACCGTTCATCCATCTGTGCAGAATGACTTCCTATTATATGCTTCAAAATTCATTGTCCAGTCTCATTTCACTATAAGAGAGCTTCCAATTACTACACCTATTCATATCTATTATTGTTTTATGACATGCCTAAAGCTGTGTGCAGTATTACATTTTATCATAGTCTGTAGAAAGGGAGTCTGTCCCATTTCGACTCTATAACATGACATAAGCAAGAAAGAAATTATTGAGAAAGGAGGCCAGTTGCTTCTCATTTTATATTACAAACTTGTACCAAATTTGCTATCCACTATCACCTCTGCCTTGTTTCAACATCAATTCTTTACAAGCATCTTTCTTCTGCTGAATATCTGTGTTTTGCATTATTATTTCAGCAGATGTCTCAGATTCCCTTTGCCAGGTTGAATCCCATTTTTGATTTCCTCTCCATATTTCTAACCTGTCCTCACTTCTTTTTATATCTTCACACTCTGTCCTTACTGGTGTTGGCAACACCTTCCAGTTTTAATACGGCCTGCAGATTTAATGAATGGTCTGTTTACCTCCCTTTCCTTAATCACATGATCAACAAAATAAGTCTTTCACTCACATCTGCAGAACACCTCTAAGACACCTTACTCCATCCCCAAAATACAACTTGAACTCCTGCAACCAAATGGAAAATTCACATGGCAACATGGGCACATTCATGTTAATTTCAACTGCCGAAAACTTTTTCCCTTCATTTAAGCAAAGATCTGTGAGGCTGTTTCCTCAATATTTGGGGGTTTTTTATTAAATCACAGTTTTCAAGTATTTTTGCCTTATTTTCTGTACTTAAACTTATTTATTCCCCTCACTACATCATATCCTCTGGAAAGTGCATTCCTGTGTTTCCTCAGGAACTGGTCCAAGGTTCCCTTGGACCTTCAGCAACCATGTTCTTCTCCACGTTTCTCAAAGAAGAACTGGGAAATGTGGAGGGAGTTCCACTAAATGGCATGGTCCCTCCTTCCTCCTAAAACCAAAAAGGTTCCTCCCTTCCTCCCTCAGAAGCTCCTGGGTGAACCCTCTTGAGACCAGGTGCTAGGAATAGTAAAAGAAAGAGAGTGAGACTGTCCACCCAGGAAGTCTATGGGAAGCAAGGTCAGAAGACTACTTCTGTTATTTCTGCATGTTCACTTTTGCTCCCATACTGTGTGTGTGGGCAAGAACTCTTGGAGGCAATCTTATCCATTTACACGTGAGGCAGACAGAGAGGCCAGGCAAGAGAGAGGAGGCAAGTAGCACCTGCCTGGATATTCTTGGCCTCCTGAAAATGCCTTTGGGCTTAGAGACAAGAGAAACCATGGGGTAAAACCTTCAGCATCAGTGCAATAATATCTGTTATCTTACTTCTTAATCATTTTATTACTTCAAATAGACCACAAATCTTTGTGCAATCATGAAGATATGTACACATAGAGAATGAACCAAAAAACACCCCACCCTATATTCCTGCTGTTCTCACTCTTCTAACTACTTTACTTTTAGGTCATCTTCAACTAAGATGTACCAAGTTGAAAGTTAAATTGTTTTGGGGTAAGGACTGTTTTTCTTGCAGCTTCAGTAAAGTTCTTATCACTCCTTTATAAACAACAACAGGCAGCCCTATGGTAATTACCAGAATTACTCTTTTTTTTCTTTTATTAAAGATTGGTATTAGATTTGCTTTTTCCCAATCCTATTATAATTCCTCAATTGTACTTTACTTTTCAAAAATAATTACTAGTGATTATGTAAATTCATTATCTATGTCTCTTAAGACCATACTACGCTTATCATCCAGACCTGCTGATTTGCATTTATTCCATTTTTTCTAAGTATTGCCTTACTCTTTTTTTATCAACAACTATTTTGAAAAGGTCTTAATTACTTGATCCTTATTCCTTTTATTTTTCTTGACAAAGACTGATTTTGAAAGTAGCTCAGTGCATCAGCCATTTCAGAAGCAGCTTTTATTTTGTCACCCCCTTAATTTATTATTGAGCTTGCATTTTCATTCCATTATTTCTTTTTTTCACCAATATATTTCAAATTCTATTCTTATTTCCCCTGGCTCCTTTGGGTAGCATTAACTCATTCTGCTTTTGCATTTCTTTTAACTTTTCCAAGTCTTAAAAGAGTTTTAATTTTCTTGGTTGTTTCTATCTTTCATTTTTGCCCTGGGAGAGATCTGGCTTCCACAGATCTTTGAGCAGCCCCTGGTGAAACTAGACCAACTTCTCCTTATCCCATATATTTTCATATTTCTCAAAACTATAGTTTAGTGCCTTGTAGAGAGAGGAGTCACAGATAGAAAGTAGGACTGGGAATAACTGATTGCCATTTTCAACTGCGATTGAGCTGTAAAACATATTAAATTATTCGAAAATCCCGTGACTCAGTTTCACCCTCAGTGAAACCTGTATTTAATTCCACCCATCAGAATTCAGTGCTCTTTGGAAAAAGGAAAAATTGGTACTTGCAAGGCCAGTAGTAGAACAAAAAATCAGCATTCCCAGCCCTGAATTGCAAAGCAAACAATGAAAACAATTTGCTAATAATTTGTCAAATTTCTAGCTTTGTTGCCACTACTAAATGCTTAAATGTGTGCATAAGTATGACAGCAGCAACTGACACATCTTTATGAAAGAGGAAGAAGCAATGGGACCATAAAATCATGTCTTTTAATAAAAAAGTCACCAGCAGAAGTAGCCTCAGAAATTGAGTCAGTTCTTTCCTACTGTCATCTCTTCCTTCTCTCAACTCCAGCTTTAGAAGGAAAATAAAAGATGAAATTGACAAATTACATGCTAATTTTAAATATATGGACATCCAAATTCCCTGTGTTCAAACAAACCCCAATGAAATTAGTATACCCCAGTGAAAATACATGCTCTGATCACTCTTCCCCTCTGGAGTTCTCTGCTTTTCCAGGTGCCTGCAGTGAGATCTCCTGCAACGATGGAGTACTCCAATCTTTGATGCTTAATTATACTGGATTACTGTTTGGCAATGAACCAAGTGGTTGGCCTGGGGACAGATCATTTTATTTAACGGCTCATCACCAGAACCTCACCAGCATGCAAACAGAAATCACCATTCTGCTGCTGCCAAAAAACTGTGAGAACACAGGAGGCAAATCACCCTGGGAGACACTCATCTAATGACATACACAGGTAAGTGATCACTTAAAAAAATGAAGGACAAAGGGCCAGAAAAAGACTCAAAAACTTGAAACTATGAAGAACCAGAAATGCACAGCAAAGAGACACTTTTATCTAAAGGGAAAATCAACTAAAATCAAAACAAGTAGGTTTTTTTCATGGTTAATTACCATTACGCTTACAATAACTTGTTACTTATTGTTTGTGTAATTTAGGCTTGAGGGAGGAATATGTGAAAAGTCCTGCTCCAAAAAAGCTTCAAGGAAATAATTTATGAGAGCTCACAGATAAGAGTCTTTAGATTTGACATTTTGATTTCTACAATAAATTGTTTTATTTAAAAAGTAAAACATCATGTAAATTAATTCATCCCTCAAGCAACATGTAGAAATGCCTCAGACATGTTTCAACAAACGTTCAGTCTTCAGCTATGTTCATTATAATGTTCTACTATGATAATAAGTGCTCTGTAAATCAATAAGTAAAACTACACAGCACCCAATTTAGAAATGCGGCTTCCGTCTCCTCTTATCCTTAGCAGAAGCAAATGGCTTTAGTACTGTTGTGTCCTCTCCTCCACTGTGACTGCGGAAAGATTACGAAAGGCATTCTGTATGACTGATTATGAAAGACACACACCAGGACGGTGAAAAGTTTTATGGGGGCTGTAGCAAATATCAACAGTTTACAGAGATGGAGAAAAACAAGCATCAAAAGGGATGGTTTTCTTCATCTCCATGCAATCAGGTGAGCAACGAAAAGAAATTAAGAACTAGCAAAACTCCATTTCTTTCTCCTTCTTTCTTCGCCCTTTCCTAATTACCAGCCAGTTTCTTTACTATTAAATGAAATTTACCATTAGGCTTTCTGGAAAAAAGGTAAAAATCACCCTGTCTTCTTTTTTTCTTTTTTTAATGCCCCTCCACAAACAACCTTTTGGGATATCCTTACGGATACTAAATAGATAGGGGTCAGTCTGAGTCTTTTGACTTTCCACCTCCTGCTAGTCTTCCCCTTTCATAGGTGCTGCTTGCTTCCAGGTCATTAGGGTTTTTTTCCTTAAATACTAGGTAGACTTCATATTGGAGGTGCTTATCTAAATAAATAAAGCAGAACAAAGAGTTTGTAATACAAACACTAAAATAAAAAAAAATCAAATATAAGCAAATATTGTGTGTAGTTTGCTACAGCCTTTTCTTAATTCATGAGATTTGTAGAAGAGCCTGACACATAGATACCACAAGCATACATAACAGGAAACATGTTCATATCTTTGCAGATACTGAATTTCTGTAGAACACTCTGCAATAACCAAGCAGAAAACAGCATCAGGTAACCATGTGATGAATGTTATTATATGCTTACATGTCTTAATGCACATACACAGAAAAAAGGGATGTATATATGTGCATGCACAAATCCAAAATCAATGTTACAACACATGGCATGTCCCAATATTCCAACTGTTGTATTAAACTTAACAAAGTGAAATATCACAGTTTTTCTATCATCCAGACAAAGTAAAGAGTTGAAGCGATAGGTGGCAGAAGGAAGCACATATTAGAAGTTCATAGATGGGTCCCCAAAAACATACATTGATAATAAAAGCAATCAAACATACAGAGGGAATGATCAGGATCACTGAGCAGAATCTTGCATAGAGTAACAAAGAAATATAGGACACAAATTGCCTTCTGGCACTACCAATAGTAATATCATAAAGATGATAGCTATTTTCTACAAATAAATCTAAAATGACCTTTTGGGCCACTTACAGTCTGTGATAATTTGTAATTTACTTTCCTTGATAATCATTTCACTGGAGGCCTGAATTTTCTTTAATTTACCATACAGCATGAGTTAAGTACAAAGACACCAAGAAGCAGAGACAGTGAATTAGCTGGGGTTAGAAGCAAAAAATCTATTAGCTAATTCTTTGAACACTGGGCCACATAATTTTAAGTGACTTAAACATCTGTACAAGAAACAAATAAATCCTGAAGGGTCAAATCATGAAGTCTTTACTCAGAAAAAATTCCCGTTGACTCATGGGATTTGACCCTTGGTTGGGAATATGCACAGGTTCAGACCATCTTTTTCAAGCTCAAATGTGGAAATTCTCTTTGGACCAGGGAAGTCCTCAGGGAAGGGCTTTCTGATACCACAAGCATCCAAGACACCAGTCTGGGCTAATCACTAACAGGTTAGCATCTCTGAAAATAATACTGTCTAACAGTAGAGGAATGTGTAGTCTGGTTCTCATAAAATTTCAAACCTGGGACAAACCAGAAGAATCTGGTAGAGCTACCTCTTGTTTCATCTGAATTAATAACACATTATCAGTTTGGTAAGAAAATATGAACTGTTATTATCAAGCTTCCAGACATACAATGAAACTTGGGAGCAAATGCAGCAGTAAATATTTGCTACTGCATATTCTCAGTAAACACTGTACATTGAATGCTTATTTTCTCAGCATTGTTTCACTTTAAAAACACTTAATAGATTATGCTATAAAACTGTAAAATAATTCTAAATTTAAACATCCTCTGAAAAATAAAAAAGCTACCACAGCATAGAATAATCAACAGTGAGTTTATCCTCAAGAAAATACAATCTCTTCCCATAAAGAAAGACGAGAAATTCCCTGTCAGACAAAGGTAAAGGCCAAACCTAAAATCTGTTTGCTTTAACAATAACCGACACGAAATTTGACCCAGCTATCAGTATCTCCTGTGGGTTTTTTCCTGTTATTTTCCAAAAAATGGTCACTAATTTTTTGAGGGGTAGATTTTCAGATTTTAGAAGCTCATCTTGAGATAGTACAGGCCAAATTTTCACAAAGAGTGAACAAAGCAGACTAGTATCTGAAGGTGCTCAGCACCTCTGTAAATGCAGGTGTAAAGTATATGAACCAGTGCATTCGCATTAAGCAACTTCTTTTGAACATCTGGAACAAAGTGCTCGCAAACTTTTGCTGGCCACCTTACCAGGCTGATAGATTTATATATTCATCCACAGGAGAAAGAGCCCAGGGTAGCAGATGCCCACAAAGTGAGGGGGTAGTTTGTCACCTGGGGAAAACATGCAGAGATCAGAGGATCTAAGTACTGCTGCAGAAACTCTGCTCCTGGCAGGCATCTTAATTCCACTTACAGGAGGTGCTCCCTGGCTACTAATGTCCCGAGGACCCACAGACTTGAATTTTTCACAGCCCTATTCCTTTTTCTTGAGAATCCTTACAGAATTATGGGGGAAGGTATTATTAAGCATCCTTTAGCTATCACCCATACAACATGTGTTCAGTGCCTCCCCTGGAAGAGATCCTAGACATGCACAGCAACCCACATAAAGTCTCAGTGTGAAAAGGGATGGTGTATACTAGGTCTCTTTGTCTCAAAAAGGACGGGGCAAAAATTTCAGAGCCACAGAAGCACTTCTGCAGGGATGAAATACACAAATGTCAGATCTGGTAGAGAGTTTCTACTACACAACAGAAGCAACAGTAAAAGCATTTTCTGACAGAGGTCAAAATTCTTTTTTTCTTACTTAAAGTTCTTTTAAAATATTAGGTGTTTGTCTTAAGTACTTCTTTCTGGTTATTACAATGGTTTAGCTTTCTGAAAAGTGAAATAGAAAGACCAAAGTCCCTTTCCATAAAAAAAATAGATTTTAAAAATTGTGACGGGCAAGTGAATCCTACTTTATCACTCTGCCTGGAATTTCTATTGCAGAAACACAAAAGTCTGATTTATTTTTAAAACATTTTAAACACATACCAACATTACTTGGAAACAGGCCAGGTAAAGAAATTCCATCAGAACTGACACCCTACAAACACATGTTACCAGTAACCGCTATTGAGCCTAAAGAAATAAATGAAATGTTATACCTTTGGCAATGCAACACTTGGCATTTTGTCAAAGATTCACAGCAGCAAGGTATATATCTACTTTAAACATACAGTAAGCTCAGGACTATGCATTAAACACATGCGCTGCCACTCCCCACTTAAGAGAAGTCTTCTGTCCCCCCAACTTTGAAAATTATTTAGGGGCTTTTTTAAACAGAAACACTATGCTACTTGTATTCCATAGCTGACCAAAAATCACAGCTAAATTCTCAGAAATTCTGAATTTTCTGAATTCTCAGAAAACCTAATCCTTGCAAAAACAAGCTTTACCTGACCGTTATTCAAAAAGTCTAGCTTAAAAAACAGGAGAGGAAGTGTATAGAGTAGAGGTGATGGTACTTTCAGGTGAGAGAATATATTCTTGAAAACATTATCTCTAAAATAAGCAATAGGTTTATTAGGGCTCTGGATATCTCTGGCAAATCACAGCCTGAAAGGCCTTCATCATCATCATCATCCTTAGCAGTCTATAGAATAAGAGGAACCTAATGCAAATTTCATATTAACAGGTGTGGTTTCTGGGGTTAGAAAGCTAACATATCCACATTAGCTCCATTTTTACTTACTCCATAACAAAACAACCTCAAACAAACAGCAGTTCTCAAACAGATAATGATGTTTCTGTAAAACATTACAAAGCACACTTATATAGTGTTTTACAGAAAGCACATGGGTAGATTTAAAACACCTGAAAATCTTCTTGTATTTGGGGGTAATTTAGTCTCATTACTGAATGATTCCATGGGAAGAAAATAAATAATAATAAATAAAAAAGACGTGCATCTTCTGAGAATAAAGCTTCTACTCAGTTGCTAAGAACGTAAGCTCACCAAAAGACAGAGTGAATTTCAGCTGTCTCCACGCGTATCTTTTGTGCTGGCATTTGAATACTACATATGGAATGAAGCCACTGAATCTGGAGTCCAACGTCCCATTTGTACCTTTCCTTAGCAAACATGCTGCAAAAAAATCCTCCACCACTGCTACAACATGTGAAGGCATGAGAACGAAGATTTTATGGCAAAAGATAAAGGCTTGCAGGACTTTAAGCATATTCAAGGGGGACTGCATGGGGATCAGTAGGTGAAATCACAGGCATCTGTGGTGCGGAGGAGAGGTGTTAATTTTAAAATCTGTTCACTATCCTAAAGGTGCAAGGGGGGATGGCCTTTCCTCTACTCAGCCTCTAACAGTAAATGATATCACCTTTTAGGAATTTTTTTCTGGTAATGAAATCCATGGTGGGCTGGAGGGAGGGAGGAAGGGACATCTGGATCCTCTTCTGGAATGACAATTAGGCAGTGGTCCATATTAACAACAGGCAGCCAGTAAAGTCACCCAGGCTCATGCATCAGATATAAAGTGATTACCTTCAAATATTGATTTTACAGCAAGACCAGTCCCAGAGGTTATAATGGTTGTTGCTTGTTTCTAAGTGGACAGGTTTTTGAGCACTGGAAGTGAAGTCCACAAGGAACTATTACTTCCCAACAAATATTTCATGCATTTTTGGTGGTTAGTGTATGGAGACTATACCAACAATCAGAGTGTCTAAGGGATTAGAAGAAATTATTAGCCCAAAGTGTTTTGTTTTTGCTTGCTTTTCCTATCTTTTATGTCACAGTGACTTGGGACATTTTTGCTAGGAGACCTAAAGTTCTCCAATTACTCTAATAAGTCCAGTGATTCACATGGCTCTCTTACTGCCTGAAGAAAGTGGAGTTTGGATAAGTGCTAATGATGTGAGGCTCAAGATAGGACAAGGTTTACAGTGGTTCACCACAGCACGTAGGGAAATACACAGATGCATTTTGTGGCTGGATAGACATACCTGATTTAATGTTTTTATACCTGTAATGTGTGGATATTTGGGGATACAGCACATCTGGGCATCCAGAAGTGAGGCACAAACATGCATGCTTTTCAGCATAGCTGTGTGTGCTTCTGTGTAGCATTCATACTGCTGTTTATTCCCTTCCTCCAGGAAAGAATTGCCTGAATATAGCTTTTCCTAAATCTGTGACAAACCTGAGCTACCTTTGAAAGACTTTTGTCTTTACAGATGCCTATGACAACCTGAAGCAGCTGAAGCCATAAGCCACAGGTGCCCGAGCCTCCAACAGCAACAGGCTGTGGCAGGACCAGGGTTTGGTCCAGAGCCCAGCTCCGTCACCCTGATTGGCTCCTCTGAACCTCTCTCTTAGGGATCTAATGTACAGACAGCCCTAAAGCCCTCCAACGACCATCTCTTGTGCACTTCCCTCGGGGGCTACAGTAATGTTTTCTACTTACAGCCACTTCTGAAGACCACTGAAAAATGGTAGCTAGTGCTGAAAGCAGCTGCCCACTTATTTAGCAAATTTTCTCAACAGATAGCACTTATGCTCATGACACTGCAGCTTCTACTAGTTCCTGTCTATGTGAATCTTTAAGAATTTCTTTAGATGAGGATTTCTAACATGTCAGAATATGTTTCCTAGTACAACTTAAAAGCCTTTAACTCAGCTAGGTTGAGTTAAACCTTCAGAGAAAGCTTAGGTTTTAACTTGACCAGCTTCTATGTTTATATTGTTTGATAATGTCATGCTTAAAACATGGTAGCTAACATGTTCTCATCAAAGCCATTAACTAAAATATCGGTATCTACATACTGTCTCATTTCTGCCTCTCCCTCCTGACTGTGTCCAACAGCAGGTTTTAAGTGAGTTTTATAACTTTGGGCATCATGAGCGGGTGTCAGTGGAAGTTCCCTGACCACAGCATTCAACCGCCCTAACAAAGTTTTCTGATTTCTGTGAGGTAACACAACACCTATTGCATCAGCCATACTTCCACAGAAAATGGGTTGAGTTGAGAAATCTGCAGAATTTACTTCATCATTTTGTTTTATGCAATTTTACAAAATATTTTTTAGTTCCAACCTTTTGGGCTTAGAAGTGATATAAGGAGGGAACAAGGAAAAGGTTCCTATTTGTCCCTAAAAAAAAAAGTATTTTCAGTTTAGAAACTCAGAACAGCATGTGTTACACTGGCAGTGACCTTTATTCTGAATATAATGCTAAATTACAATCTTTTACTGTCTAATGACCATTACTGATTATTATATAAAATATAACTAATTTTTTTTTAAGTATTGTTGGTCTGTTAGGTACCTTCGAATACCCACATAAATTGTGGTACCCATATATCTACGTATTAGACAGATATTTACCCTAGTACATATCTCTTTAATTTAACACCATTGAAATATATAAAGAATATCCCTGACACTCAGATGAAAGATTTGACTGAAGCATCACAAAAACATGTTGAGCAATCAACACCAACACACAGTTAAAATAGATTCCTCCTTTGCATAGGAGGACATCGCTGCTGACATCTTAAGCCTAATATAACATGAAATTAGCAGAAAACATCAAGAAAAATCCACCTCCAGATATGTCATCTGTAACAGTATATGATCCTCTAGATGTACTTCATTAACACATACAAAGTTTTAGAAAGTATTATATGATCTCTGATGGGGGGACGTCTGCTATTAGATATTCTGCTGCCTGCTGAAACATGCTAGTGAGTTCAGCATAAATACAATTGCCAAGATGACTTATTGATATGCAGAGTTATCATTGTGATGGGCCTTAAAGTACTTTATATGGCTCTTGGCTACCTTTGACAACAGGACAGCATGTATTATCCCTTTTTCTTAATCTTTCTAGCTGTGTATTTTCACAGTCTTCCAGGTGCAGATGAGTACAGCAGAACTAAAATTCTTGACACTTATTAGGTCTCCACTGGGCAGTAATGAAGACACAACTGTACTTTACTCTGCGGTATGCTCTTTCCCATTCAATACCATTGGGGAAATTAATAAAACCTGAAACTGACTGTAAATCCAGATAGTTACTGGCTTTTACGGAAGTGTTCTGGAATGATAAGGACACAAAGCAGCTTGTCACTTTTATAAAGTCTAAGGAGGGCCAGGCACACCATCAAACTTTTAGCCTCAAGGTAAAAGGTCCATTTTTTATAATTTTCCTCTGAGCCACTTTAGGGCCAGAAAGTATCCCAAAGACAGAGAGACGGAGCTATGAACACATTAATTTGCTTCCTCAATACCTCTCTAGGGAATTCATCTGTAAATAACAATTAGAAGTTTTAGCTGATTTGTGGTAAACCATTTGCAGCAATCCAGTGCAACTTCTAAGGCCATATAACAGAAAGAACACTGGTAGGTAGTACTTTTATTTATTTTTATATTGTTCACGCTGTTTTTCAGCTCTCATAATATCCTCACTGACCCATGTTCTGACAACTGTATCAATTTGTTTGGGTAGCACCTTACTCTTCAAAGGACATCAAAATACTTGAAAGATTTGTCACAGAAGAAAGTATTCTTTGTAAGACTATGGTTGTCAGAATATGGTCCTTGGATGATGACTCACTAGGCAGGAATGTGGTGCATTGCTATTATTCATTTACCATTTAATGACACAGACTTTTAACATACAGCTCATAGCAGAGTGCTCTAAATCCTCAGTGTGAGGAAATCTCAAATTAGTTGAAAAATTATTTGAGACTTTCAAGCTGCCATGTTAGTTAAAATCAGCAAAACTAGAGAAAGGAAACATGCAGATAATAAAATAACCAGTAAGAGAGCCCGATCAAAAAATGTTTTAGGAATGGTGATGTCAAAATAATTTTTTTTTTCAAATAACATCTATATGGGCATCCATTATAAATCTAACTGGGTCGAGTATTTTAATAGTACTTTAAAATGTTACTATTAATACCAAAAGGAAGACTATTTCACATATCCAATTTTTTGCCAGGTTTTCATACTTCATCCTTCCTTTTGATCTGATTCCTTAATACTGTATCATTTATTTGTACAGGTTGAGATATTCTACTTGTTTATAACTGCACAATATTTAATCTTTAGAAATACTCTCTCATAGACTTCAAGGCCTACACTGTGAATATATCTAGAACTTTCAGGAAAAGCTTACAACGAACAGATCAAAATTTATCTATGGTACAGTAACCAATTGATTTCTGTTAATGCAAATTCCATTCATTGATTTTAGAAAATAAACACACCATGATTTTTCCCCATTATCAATGTTTGACATGACACTCAAGGATACATTTAAATCAGACATACAGAACTCTTGGACTGATGTAAGAGTGTTAGGTTAAACTCATTTTTTAAAAAAATTATATTTTAATCCCTAAAGGATAAACATTTATCCTCTAAGATACAGGGATAAAGATTTTAATGGCATCTTGCTTTGGGATTCAAAATAAATAAGGCAAAGATGAGTTTCCATCTTCTTAAAACTAAATTACAGAGATTAAAATATATAAACACAAAATGAAGGTATTCCATTTGCATATTATATTTCGCTCTTAAAGTTGATATTGAAGATTAAGGGTCAGCATTTAATCCTCACTATCCTAATCCCTAAAATTACAAAGACAGGCATAAGTGCATGTCTGCTCCACTAAATTACCTTGAAAGAAAGCAAATTCCGGATGAAAAGGGAAGCATATTTATATTATGGTGATTTAAAATCTGTCGCCTAAACACATCTTCTCCCCTCTATCCATTGACCTAAATTGCACACTAAAAGCTTGCTTGTCTGCAAATGGGCAGCTAACACTTTGAGACAATCCAGAGATTCTTCACTTACGCACAATCATGCCAACTATTTTTCTGACTACAATAAACACTGTCTCTTTCATATTTTGCAGAAACAAGAGTCAAGTTACAAACCAGAAGAATTTCTCTACTTTTCCCAGCCTGATTCCTAGATATAGATAATTCTATAAATTTAAGATTCTGAGAGAAAAATGTATTACTGAAAATTAGTGGATCAAGCATGCTCTGACTTAGACAGTTGCAACTCTAAGGGGAATTACACCCCAGTGGATACTGTACTTCAGAAGAAGTAGAATTGTAACGTAAAATATTCCTAGTCTCTAGAAGGAAAAAATGCTATACTCTCAGATGTGTCACTAAAATATTAGGGTTTTCTATAGGTTATATGGAACGACTGAAATTAATGATGAAGCTGCCATTGACTTGAATAGGACAAAGACATCGACCCTCACTGTCTGCTCTGCTGCCTTACCAATATTATATTGCAATGGAGATAAAAAAGAGATAAACCACCAAAAATACTGGGACATAAAAGACTAAAAGCAAACACATAGAACTGCGTTCTGTATTTTACATTCAGCAGTTATCTACTTCCTAATATTGCAGGTGCTACTCCATGCAGTGAAGTAAAATATCTATGCTGCACTCAGCCCTTCAGATTTGCCACGAGAATTGTCTGTCTACATTTGTACCAAGATGTTCTAATATTTATTTTTGAAGAATTCTTTCACAATTTAAGACATCTAGGGAGAACAACTTTATCAGATTGTCAAAATGAGCAACTCAGTAATTATATTCATCAAGAGGGCACTAGTTTCCTTTTCTGAAGTTTATTTAACATAATTTTATACTCTAAAGGGAAAACAAAATCTTTGTACAAAATCTATTAGGCAATAAGGTTTTTTACCTGTAAGGACATTTTTATTACTGGCCATAAGGTTTCTTTCTGCCTGCCACAATGTGTGGAGCTAAAATGCTATCACTACATTTAAGAAGACTGAAAAACATCTCAAGCTTAGTAACCAAGTTTGTTTTTTTAACTCTGTACATTTCTCCATTAAAAGCATATTTTAAAATCATCCTAAAACAGTTTTTCCACTAATTTTCATCTTCTGTAGGTATAAAAAATGTCTTCCAAACACAAACCCTTCAATTAAAAGGTTCAATCATCTCAAGGAAAAAAAAAAAAAAAAAAAAANAAAAAAAAAAAAAAAAAAAACACACACACACAACAAATGCTGCTGTGATATTCGATATTTCAGAGCCAAACCCCTGCTGCTCGGTCATGATAGTTATAAAAGCACACTAATGAAAGCAGCAAAATTTATAATTAATTTTAATTCTGATGAAACCATACTGCTCTAATCAACTGCCTATCAAATGTCGGTGCAAATTACACTAACAAAAATAATTATTACGACAGGTTGGCAGAATAAAATTTTTTATATACTCCATCTGCATGGAGAATGCCTGTGTGGGAATTGCTTTTAATGAACAACAAATTACAATTACTAAACTAAATGAACCATCTGCCTTTTTTGTTTGTTTTCACAGTCTCACTGGTACAAGGTGCACTGTCAGCTTAATAGCCATTCAAAATGGCAGACTGACCTATCTCCAGACTTTCATGTCCACAACATTTTAACTGAAAAGCCATAGCAGATGTTTTTAATTTTATGAAGAGGACAAGTATGCTTTATAATATTCCGAATATAAAAGGCCAGTGTTTAAATAATAATAATAATAATAAGGTACATGCCTATTTCAGACTGGAGGGCTTGTATGACTAAATATCTCTAAACCCTAAAATAGCACATGAAGTATTCATGGACTAATAGAAACAAGTCTTTATGTCCTGTATTAACAATTTTATTTAAGTAAATATTCTGTCTCTAGTCTTCAATAAGCGACCACTGTTATTTTTGAGAAACAGGAGCAAGCATGAGGACTTGCAGTAACGACATCTAGTAATAAACTTTTACCAAGCATATTTAAAGTGCTTATTTGGATATGTTATCTGATGTCTGCATTAATGAAAAAAAAAAGAAAAACCAGTGTCTTAAGAGCACAGTCTCATATCAGCTGAGCTTTCCTTGCTGAGTTTTTGGGGACCATGATATTATGTAAGAGTTGGAAGATTAACTCTTATCACAGTCACTGAGGGGAAAAAGAATCTGACCTGGACACGCACTTTAAAAAAAAAGAAACTCTGCTTACTACTGTTGTATGACATAAAAGAGATGGTTGAGGAGATACTTTTCATTTCCTTATATTACTACCTAGTCACTACATTAGCCATATTTTCAAAAAGCCTGGCTCATCACTTATTATTAAAAAGCTTAAAATATTTCTAAAATGAAAACTTTTTTGTTGAAAGGGCTGAACTTTGTGAGCCTTTGAGACAAAAGCTTCCTCTTTGCCTAAACTACCAAAATCCTTCGAGCTAAACCTAAAAGTACCACTGCTACAGAAGAGAAAAAAAAATAAAGAAGAAAAGGAAAAAAACCCACACAACACAAAAAAAAAAAAAAAAAAAAAAAAAAAACCACCACCAACAACAACAAAAAACCCACCAAACCATACTACTGTGTCAGTATTCAGTGAATCTTTCATTTCTCTCTGAGACTGTCCCCAAATGCAACTGTGTTATTTCAGGTTTGAAGCCCTGATTTGAAGGACAGTTGTAAAAAGGAGAAAGTTAAAAACACTGTCCTTTGTTTTGAACAGCTTTGGTTCAGATCTTTGGGGATGTGATTAGTAAATGTAAATGCTATTTTTACATTCTGTTTTTAATGTTATTTGCATGTCTGTTTTCAATTTATTCTAAGCTATTGAGACAATGTGTAAGACAAGGGGAAAAAAGTGACTAAGAGAATGGACATCTCACTTCTAAGTATATTAAATCATTTAATGAACAGTAGATACAGACTGATGAAAAGTAAAATCAACTTTTATTTCCAGATCTCCATAAAGCTGGATAAGTAAAGGTGGCTTAAAATCATTCCTGTTTTAGGTCAGTGTTATTTATTATTGTCCATACTAGAGGCTACTGTACATTGCTTCAGAATAATAGATTTAGCTGGTCTGCATGGCAGTGCCCACTCACATACCCATGTCTGACCTGGGGATTAAAATAATCCTTATTCCCCTCCCCCTTCTACACACCTCTGTCTAAAACTAGAAATAACAAAGAAAAATCTGATTCCTCTACAAGGATATTTGACATTAAAAGGTACATTACAGTGCTTACATTACAATGTTATTACAATTAATATTTACAAGTATCTAACTTGTAATACCAGCATTATTAACTACAGTTCTTTGTGGAGATATGTGAGGAAGGTATGTTAAAAGCCGACTAAATGTTAGTACATTCACTGAACAGCATTAATAAAACTGCTTCATTCTCATTTTTACTTTGCAGTAGTCTTGTTTCTCTTGCTATTTTGACTTTATTTGAAGAAGCTCTTAGTTGAAAGCCTTTGACTGGTTTCCACAACAGTTCACCTTCCAGGATCTGCATAGCATTGTTTGGAGCAATGTTTTTTGTTCTGTAGTTCTTACCATTATGGTCTGGATGCCTGGAAAAATTACATCTCAATTTTCCCTTTGAGGTCTTTCCTCAAATAATCAATGTGTTTTTTCCTTTCTACTAGATGAAGCTTTCCTGTTCTTTTGGGTCAAGCAACACCTTTCCCTCCTACAGCTCCTTCAAGGCCCAGTGACATACTAAAGTCTGAGAATTCTCCAGCACATTATTAACAATCTGCAGGGAAAGAGGAAGTATGGAAAAGTGAAAAATACCATGCTCAAAAACATGCCCCTCCCTGAAGAAGATTGATCCCCCTCTTACAATTCAAATCTGCTCTCCCACACACTGTCTGTGTTACAGGAATCAGTTGTGCTTCCTAGGCAAAGAGTCCAGGCATATGCTGTCCTATTTCCCAGCTCTGTATCAGGACAAATCCCTGAGTGCACCATCTTACCTTTGCTTCCTCTATTCCCTTTAAGACCTGGCTTCTACATATTGACTGGCCAGCGTTGGAGAGTTGCTGTGTCAAGACCCAGACAGCTATCTGTGCACAACCTCAGCATGTCTGGATTGTTTACAATAACGTTCACAACACTGGAGCCTGTCTTCCTAATCCTTGCTCAGAGCAGAGTGTACAGAACAATTAATATTGGCTAGCACACAGAGTTAACATGTTACTACAATGCGAAAAACAGTAATCTGAATCAAGCCATATCTCACACCTTGCCACGTGGATTCTGCAGAAGTAGCTATCACAGGAGCCAGGTGGCAGATGCCTCATCCTCTTGCAAGAGGTGAAATAAAATTGTGCTTCGTAGAAAAGTGGGGAGTTGTTATGCGGTACCAAATCATAACTGGTCTTAGAATGATCCAAGTGTTTCTAATAGTCATCTTATTTTAAAAAAACATATTTAAAGCCTGTACCTTGACATGCTGTACCAAGGATATCGTATTATCTATGGAGTAATGCTAATGAATTATTACTCAAATCCAAGTCCACAGTCTATGAATACTCATCTGAAGGGAAACTTTTTGTCATGTTCTTTGAACAGAAGCAAATTAATTAGTTGCCAAATGGCCCTTTCTGTCTATTGTCTGTACTTCCAAATTAAATAAATGAAACACTAATTATGATGCAGACACTCCTCTCCCACGCTGAGTGATAAGTTGATAAAGAAAAAAAAAAATAACCCAGACATGCAGATTCAGTTGTTTACTGTCAGAGTAGTACCTTGCCTTAGTGAGACTAAAATTGTGAACAGAAAGGCATCTTATTTACATTTGAAACATGCAGTTCTTGTATTCATTTTTGAAGTCTAATGCTGTCCTCTGAGAACAGTCACTGAGGGAGACAGAGAGATGGAAACACAGGAGCAACACTATGAATCATATCCTTGGCCCAGCTACTCCGACACGCTGTCTGTGCAAGTAGCTAATGTCAGATCCACAGAAAAGCAGGGTACAAATACAAGCCCTTCAAGAGCCAAAATGAATGTGCAGTATGACAAGGGATCCTTGCCTGACCCTGGAAGACAGTCTGTTTATATCCTGACTTAAACAATAATAATAGAGAACCAAACGTTCTTGTATCTTTTTGTTTTAGCCCACATAATCAGAAACATCATTAATGTTCATGCCCTTATCCTTCTTAAAAATCCTGATAAACTGTTTATCCGGATAACCCCCCCACTGCAGCAGTGAATTTCACAGGCTGATTATTTACTGCAGAAAACAAGAGTAGCTCTGAATTTCACTGAACGCCACCTCCCTCTCCTACTACAGTGTCAAGTAAAGGGAGCACATGGCTGGGTTTCACTCTCTCCTTCATCATTTTATATACAGCCCTAAGCCATACCACCTTGTGCTGTGATCCCTTCAGATCTTGCAGGCTAAAGCAGGGTCAATACTTGGAGGGGAGATCTCCAAGGAAAACACCACTGCTACAAAAAAGAGTTTTGGTAATTCATTGATGCTGCTCTCTGTCTAAATTAGTAATGAGTCAGTGCCCTAGCTTGGTGTTTAACAGCACCGTCCTGTTAAGAAATGTTTTCTTTTGGTTGAAACAAAGAAGAGATTTCACAACCGCTTGTACTTAATAAAGTTATTAAGTACGTGGCACATTTTTTTCAAAGGAGGAAGAGTGTTAAGACAAATGTCTTGGCCAAATTTCAACTTGTAATTATGTTTTGCCTACCTACAGGCAATTCCCTGTGCAGTTTCACTTGAACACAGCTTTTTTTTTTGCCTTTTTTTTTTTTCACCTGCCTTGAAAATAGTTGCTGTGCAATGCTGCTGCACACAGTTAAACACAAGCTTCCTTCCACTCTACCAGTATGTACATGAAGATGGCCCTATATGCACTTAGACTAACACAGAATGAAGGAGCACTGAATTTAATTAACATTGTTAAAACATTTTGAAAGCCTCAGAATAAAGGCTTTACAGAAGTGTAAAGTATTACCATGGTTCCTACAGTCTATTTATTTAGACTTAATAAGATTCCCCTCCCACACACACGCACACACACATGCATACACACATAAGTCACCTTTTTTTGCTTTTCTAAGTAAAAGCACATTAATAAATCTAACATCCAAGCCATCAAAATTTCTTTTTTCACCTAAGAACAAACTTAGCCCAACATGGGCACCCTTATTCCCTTTATCCTGTAAGAAACTGAAAGACAAGTGCAATTTGCGGTGTGCTAGAATGATCAAAAATTACAAATTTTGATCAAGAAAGTGAGAGAGCAGATTCTCCATTTGCCAATCACTCTCTGAAAACACAAGTTTCCAAGTATCATTGAGATTTAGCCCAGGGAACTGCTAGCTGATCTGAATCATGTCTATGAAGTGAGGTTTTCAGAGAGGCTTAGGGTCCGACTCATTTCAGTTTTTACAGATTGAAAGATTGGAACAGCAACCAGAAACCAGTTGTGAGAGCTGGAATAGAACTGGGACAGCAGCTGCAAAATACTTGCTGTCAGAAGCACTGACTAACAGATAGATGGCTATATTCCTGGCAGCTCAAATCTCACAAAACTTCAGAGGTTTACCTCTCTTTTCTCATCAAACTGGAAGGTGGCAAAGTGTGGGCCTCTCAGTTCTGCAAGTTCTGTAGTTAGAATTAAAACATCAGACAGAGAGCTGGAAAATAGTGGATATATTTGTCTGAAATTCCTGAATTAATTCCTTCCATGCCCCACCTCTTGGCTGTTTGCTCTTCACAAATTTCTACATACTAAATCTGCTGACCTAAGCAAGGAATTTGTTTCAGAAACAGCTATGTTTAAATACATACTGCAGAATATCCAGGGAAAGCACATTCTGAATGTGTAAACTGAACATTCACGAAACAGCCAATTTCTAATGGTACATTTGCAATCAATCAGGGAACAGAAATATACCATGTGTCAAACCAAAACTAACCAACAAAGCACAAAAGTTTAAATGTATTAAATATTGAAACTGATTGTAGGTTGTAGCAAGCAGCAGGACTGAGAAGGCTTTGGAAGATATTTTTAAGATAAAAGAACTTGAGAGAAGCTGATTTGAGAAAAGCAACATCTACACGTTTAGCAACCGGCCATATACGTAAATGACCAAGTGATACTCATCACTCCTTGGGTTACCTCAGTAGTCAAATGCAGAATCACAAGGCTTATGACTGTGGGACAACTATGTGATGCTGCCTTGGCCATTCCTACCAGCTGTGAATCCCACCAGAATGGCTTCAGTTTACACAGCTGATACATCCAAACCCCTGGCAAGATACAGAGTGAAACAATTGATTCCACCATCCAAGTCTAATGAAACACTTGTGCAGATGAAAATCATCTGCATCTTGGAGACACCCCCACCTGAAGCACAGATGATTCTCCTGTAATGGCCTTGGGCATATGTTAATCAAGAAGGGTGACAGACTAGAACTCAGCAACACTCCACATGGGAACACACGAGTGCACCCACTGGGCTGATGAACAACTACCCCAAACTGCTCCCAGTCCTGAGTCCTCCTGCAAAAAAAGAATGGAATCACTCAAGAGTAACTTCATTTATTGCTCTCATGGCCTTCAGCTATTAATCAATACTTTATCATCAAATGTATCAAAAGTATCCGACAGATCTGCAATAATAGGCATGCTTTAATAGTGTCTAAGGGGTAAAGAAATGCTCTGATTCCTCTGTTATCAAGTGCAGCTAGTAGCACTGCTTCTGCCTGTCATCTGGCCTTTAAATATAGCAATTCCACATGCAGGTGTATAGAAGTGACACTAGTTCAACCAACTGATGCCTGAATGTGCATATTCAGTCAGTCCTAATTTGACTCTATCATCTGCCAAGAAAGTGAGAGCAAGTTGGAGTTCCCAAGTCAAATTCTCTACAATTTTTCATTGTAATTTACTTCAAATATTCTAAAACATATACATATATACATTTCAATAATCAATACAATTAATTATGCACATGAATATTTAATGAGCCTTTGAACTAAAGGTTCAACAGTTTAAGACACTGGTAAGAAGAAACAATATTTATTTCATTGGTGGGTTTTAGGATCCTGAAAACGAAAGAAAGAAAAGATCTATTTCTTCTTATCGATAGCACAGAGTTATTCCCTACAGTGATTTGGCCAGATGAAAAATCAGCATTTAAATAGAAGCCACCAATTCAAAAGAGTAGTCCAAATCTGGACTGATTACAACACTTTGGTCTGCCAGCTGTCTTGTGGTCCATCAGAAATGCTCTGGCACTCTCACTCTGTTTTTTGATTGGGGTATAAGTCATCACAAGGCAGTATTGTCATTATCAGGATTATTACTATCATCAGAAAAGCCAGGAAATGATAGCTCAGGTAACAGTACCCCTCCTCTTTACCATGGGACCATGCCTGCATTCTAGTCATCATACTAGGAGATTCTGCACTGATGCTCTGTAGTTAGCAGAGATCACCTGTCTGCCCTTTCCATGCAACTCTAGAACTGAAATTTATTTACATAATTTTTAAAAATCAATGCACAAATTGAGACTGAACTGTTTAAAGATACTGTTGAACTGCAAAAGACATCTGAACATGAGAATTAAAAGAAACTCCAAGGATTGATACCATAGGAGTTAAATTCATTTCAATGTGAATTTTACATTTTGATCACCAAGCAAAAATGAATTCTTTAGAACACACAAATAAGTTTTGATATGCATCTACCATTGTTTATTATAATATATTTTATTATTTATAGCAACATAAACCACACAAGTTCCCAAAGGGTTAATACAACTAGATGACTGAAATTCATGAGCATAATCCTAAACAAGTGAGTTGAAGTTCTATCAGGTCTATTTCATAGCATCAGGGATTACTGCTAGCAGTCTAATCCTACTGAGCCTAAGGGAGGAACATTGTATTGTATTTGAAATCCTGGCCAGGAAAGAACGGAAGGTTAAATGGGTGCCTTGCTCTGTAATCAAATATCACAGGCACTACTTATCTATTCAATGAACAACTAACGTAGAAAATCAATTAGGAAACAAATAGCTTCTTCTTTTCAATTTTTTTTACCTAACAAAAAGAGAGAGTGAGGAATAAATGCATTTAGAATATTGTTTAATGAAACTATATCATATTATAAAATAACTCTACACATAGACTGACAAATATTAACTAGAAGGTACAAAATACTCCATAGCAACTACTGGTGTTTTAATGCTATTTCTTTAAGTACTAGGGCTATTTTCTAGGATAGCATGTATTCAAACTCTGGCAATTGAGTGTCTTCTGAACATATAAAGCAGCACACAGAACCTAGACATACAAAAATATTAACTGACTGCAGATAATTGGACAGTGCTCAAATGAAATCACAAATACATATCCGGTTGTTTGTAACTGAACATCTTAAATTATGTATCAGCTGTGAAGAGCATTTCTTCAGCTGTGCAGCGTCTTTTGTTCACTTGGTTAAAATCCCAGGAGTACTGAAAAAGGCTGAAGCTCCTGCTGGTCTTTGTTCCCAGCAGGGAGAAGTCCCTTTTGGTGGTCTTGAGGTTAACACCCTACCCGCCTCCCCCCCCATACCTGTCATTCTGAATAGACTTCACAGTCTGTGCACACAGACAAACAGCCTGACCTGGCCAGCTACTGTGACCCCTGGGCAGGAAGAAGATCACATCTGGTTATTAATATTGGGACATTAAAAAAATGTAATCTTCAAGACACTTGGAGAAGCAGGCTGGCAATTATACAGTATGCACTGGATGTCAGTCAGGGAGCATGTTAGCCTGATATGTCCGAGAACACTAAAACGTTCATTTTTCTCTGATGAGGGGTTTCAAATACAGCCTCCCTCTGTATCTCTGAAAGCTGGTAAGAGAAGTTAGCCCAAAGCACTTAAATCTTCAGATTATCTGTTCTTCTACTTCCCAATTTTAGTCTGTTTTACAAAGTTTTATAAGGTAAAACATATGTAGCTGAAAACTGATGCAAGTAGAAAAAAACTACATGATTTTACAGTAGAGGAAGGCAACTGATAAAGGGAACAAAACCTATCAATATTACAACTGTGAAAAATGCTTCCCCATTACATTCACTGAGTATTTTACTACTATTTAGATTTTTTAGTTCATTCATTCTAGGCATCTGCTTATTAGATGGTTTAAACACAGTTTACATAATTTGATAAAATGTACAGAAACACATTTTTACATGATTGTGATATATATTATACACAAGTGTAGTATACAAAGCTTTATATAGCACAGATTTAAGTGTCATCTGTGAAATCTTAGTTCCACCAAAGTCAGTGGAAAATTTACCTTTTGCTTGAGTTGGTACAAAAATTAACCCTAGCTAAACAACAACACAAAATCTCATCAGGATATGTACTGTGACTATAAAGCCCTGGTCTGACACCATTATATAGCCAGATAATCATTTACATGTGCCTCCACCAGTTACACCTAAAATAGAATGAAAGACCATGGTTGGAACTATTGTATGTGATATTTTGCTGGCTTCCTAGCCTTATTGATGCCACATGGAAGATTTTGTATTGCCAGTGTAAAACCAGCACAGGTCCAGCATACTTCTGGAGCACTCCGACCTCCCAAGGCACACTGCTACACCTGTCATGTGAAAGGTAAAGGACCACAGCCTTCAGAGAAGTCTCAACTGCATCCTAGAAGATGTTGCAAACAAAATCTCTGTGCTTGAAACAAGACCTAAAATTGTCTCCAAGGGTAATTATTGTTAATTCTCCCAGCCCAGTTAGCCTAAATCAGCTGACAGTGTTTGGTTTTGCTACAAACCACCATCGAGACTTTTTCCTTGCTTTCAAATGAAATAATTTCCTTTCAGATTACATTGGGCCAACACCCAGGATGGGCCTTCTACCAATGATGAGTTAATCTTATGATCTGTGAGTCTGAAAAATGAGTTTCATAGCACTGGAAAGGAATTTTCCAGCTTTCCAAAAGAATGCTAGTACTTGTTTCTTAGTTCTGATAGGCCTTGAAAAGTCAGACCTTCAAACTGAAACACCATTATGCATGGAAAAGCTATTATAGGAAAAATGTAAGACGTTTCTAAAATATATTAGTCACAAAGTCACAGCAGTGTTTTTCCCCCTTAATATTAGTGGAGCTGGGCTTGGTACACGCAATCATATGAAAAAAGAGTATTGATACAGTTAAAGAGCATCCTACAAATTTCTAACATATTTTTCCTAATGCAAAATATGCAGGAGGTTCAAAATGCATGATAATTTCCTGTGGGATAGTCAGTATACCTTTTTCTTTATTATTTGAAACAACATAGCCAACTCAAGTTTGAGACAATAAAACCTTTATCACACTCATACCAGATAATTAGAAAATGCATATTTGATGATGCACACAAACACACATACACAAAAGAAAGTGGAAAAGAAGATTACTGACAGAAAAGAGAAAAAATTTAAAGTAGTTTAGGACTTGGCAAGAATGAAATCAGGCTAAGTGCTGCAGAAATGACACTGTTCCTGATGCAAATGGCAATGTGAAAAATAGGCATGTTGGTAGAGCATCTGTTGGTAGAGCAGTAAGAAGATGAGGTGGCAAACACTGGTAATACACTGTGTGTGTAACTGAGGTTCCAAAGGAGTAAACCATGAAGCAAGGATGATACCATGCACAGTCCTGAGGGAGCTGGCATTTTGGAGTGAAATTCCAAGCTTCAGGCAAGGGAGGAAATGTTTCTGACAGGTTGGGGCCTTTCAGGGTTGAAGCTTTCTAGTTTTAAATAGCAGCTGCTTTAAAAATGTGCTCACAAATGTGGAATAATTTAGGAGGAGAAATGGGCTACAGATGAGGTGTCTCAGTGTGTACGCTCACCCACAAAATATGTTACAGTTATCAATACCCAGTAACCTGTTTCAATCTGTAAAAGATATTTAGGAAGTGGATTTTATTATATCAACTCACACTCTGTATCAAACAGGGAAACTGCTTCCATGAGAGGGTAAACACTTCCAAATTCAAATTGTCTTCTCTTTTACACATCCTCATTGCAGAGCAGTTTCTATGACTCTTCCTTTGTGACTAGCCTGTTATCTAGAGCACCAGAAACAAATGAAAAAACCCTAGAAATAAACTTTGGGAGAAAAACAGAAACAGTAACCATCAATTTCAGCAAGAAATTACCCAAATAACAGAACTTTTTGAACTGGATAATTTCTCACAGTAGTGACAAACCACAATAGTCAAACCACAGGAGAGCCATGTCCCAGTCAATTGACAAGCTAAGAAATACTGTTGTTTTGGAAAACTACTCCATCCTTGGAGTAATACTACTGAGATCAGCAATACTACAACAAAGATGGATTTGGGGATTTGGCCTACATACTTCCCAGCTCTTTCCTCTCATCACCATTTTAATAGGAAACGAAAAATGTTTTTAAAGTTTCGAACAAATTCTACAGAGGATAAAAACCTGTAAAAACCCTGTATTTTTCCTGTATCTTTGTAAATATTTAGACTTCTGTTTAACAATATGACTTCTACTAAAGAAACTCCACAGATTCTGCTCATGCCATTGGCAGCTGAGTATCTTCGTGGAAAACTGAGGAAATAATCCTCACCAAAGACTAAATGCTAGATGAAAAGTTGGGTGATGTTTTAGCACCAAAAAAGAACAACCGGTGCTCGGAAACAACTGCAGTAGTTCGTCAAGCCCAGAACACACTGACACAGCCCAGGCAGGCTCCCTGCAAGGTGAGCACATGAGAAATGAAACCTGCCTGAGCAAGGGATCAAAACACAGGACTGCAGTCAGACCCTACAGCTTCTGACAGCAGCCACTGCCTTTCTGTACCAGATAAAAAGCTTCCTGCAGTCACCACCATCCCGCTGAGCCGGCTCTGCCTGGGAGCTCCCCATGTCTCCCTGTGTAGTGGGGATTTCACCCGCATCACAGGCACACTTACGTGGGCTATAGCTACTGACCTTCCTGGTTCTCCTCCTGACACAACCCTGAGTGGTGTGCCGTGGGAAGGACAGTATACACACAGCTGGCTACCTGACAGCCGAGGACTCCCTGGCACAAGCAGAACAGCCCTGCCCTCCCCCACTGCAGGGAACTTGCATCAAATGCCCAGTTTCTTTTGCCACATTAATGGCAGAAAAGGACCTGAGCCAAAATTAGAAAGGGTTGTCCTGTGACTGTGTGTTTGTCATACGTTCCCTTATTTCAAGTTTTCTCCAACGACTAATACCTTCTTTAAGAGTTTCAAACAAAAGTAAGTTATTCTAAGACGCAAACTGCTGGACATAGTGAGAACCATTTTGAAGTATTTCATTTTATGGAGGTATAGGAAATAAAAAAGGAAAAAACCCTCAACATTTATATACTTTAACTTTTCAGAAAGAGGGAGGGGAAAGAATCTAAAGTGTTTCAAATCTAATTTTGTGAAAAAAATATTCAGTGATCTACTGCCAAGATAAATGTCTCTTTGGCTTTAACTAATTAGCACTACTACAGGGTTCAGTAGTGACATTTCAGCAGTAATTGATCCTCTGATGCAATTTTTGTGTATTTCAAACCAGCCAATACATCCAGCCAAGAGGGCTGTGCAAGGACAGAGGCTGGCAATCAGCACAGAGGAGCTGATCACCACCTGAGTGTGACCTTGGATCCCGGGATGCTAAACACACTCCACCAACAGGAGCCACTAGCACTAAGCATTCTGAAAATCAGACCCCTAATCCCTTCACTTTTATCACTTTATTCTTTACTGGCAGGTAGCACAACTAATTTAAATTCAGGTAGTGACTGTCCTAAACTAGTGTTCTTATATACTCACACAGAGAATTGGGAACTTCCTGGCTTGCTCTGAAATTAGGATTTCATTTCAAATTTTGTGCTGACTTGGTGGGGAGGGCATTTGCCATCATATTTTCACATTACTTCACACTACATACAGGGTAACTCAGTTACTATATTTTTTTTTTTCTCTTCTAAACCCTAATGTGAAAGGTTTTAATGTCAAGCAGCATGAAGGCCAGAACAATCCAAAAGTCAACATAGCTCCCACAGTATGAGTTCAACCACAACAGATATCCCATCTGTATTTCATGGTATACCTTAATAACAACCAATAATATATTAAAGTTAGCACTGAACAATATAAAAAGAGCACACTACAAAGAGTCAGTATCAGTTATGCCTTAGCTTTGCAGACCAGGTGCAGAAACAACATCTTCTATTTTGCACCAGCAAATGGATATCTGGGGTAAATATTTGCAGATAGATGGTTAATTAGTTATTTCTGTTCTTCAGGCTCAGCAAATAGTTAACTGCCTATGGGCACTTGCACCCCAAGCCACTCTGTACAGCAATACATGTGGGAAAGCAACAGGAGGCAGCTATCTGAAGAGACAGAAAGGTGACGTGGGGGTAAGGGAATGCTTCTTTCCTCCACTCTCCTAATATTAGAGGGAAATTAATTCTTCCATGGGGTGATTCAGAGCTGGAGTTTTTAGCTCTCAGCTGGCCATGCAGGAAGCAGCCTAGCCACTTCATACAGGCACCTAAAACAGAGGCAAAACAACCCATGGATTGGAAACTGATGGATAGAAAACAAGCTAGAGGAACTAACAGGCCATTTAACAGAAGTTACCCCTATGTCTTCTAACATCGAACTAGGACTGATCTTGCAGAAGTCATAAATGAATTCATGCCTGGCAAGAGCAGCCAAAGAACCCTCAGAATTGCCAGATAGTTTTCAAGATAGCTGAACATGCAGAAGAAATTCAGTGCAGACAAATAAATCCAAGAAAATGTATATTAGAAGGAATACTTTGAATCAATCAAACATGTTACTGGTGTCTAAGTTATATGCAACCACTCTAGGACACTTCAGCATCAGTATGAAATGGGGGGCATGGGAAGAGACATGTAATGAAAGGCAACATATTTCCAGCACAGAATGCAATAGGATTTGTTTAAAGCAGATTATATTTTTGGATGCACCAGGCATGGGACAGTAAGATCATACAGTTCCACTGAGAACAGTGTGTTCAGTTCTGAAATATCTATGTATCTCAAGAAAAATTCAGCAGTGGTAGAACAAGTTCAGACATCAGTGACGGGATTAGCAGAAATGTGGAAAAATTTCCACTGAAAGCAACACTGAATAGACTCAAATACTTTGGTGCATTAAAAGTGTAAATAAAAGAATGGCATGATAAAAAGACCATAAAATCATCACAAAGATTATTATGAAGCTATAAAGATTATATAGAAAGACCACGAAGCAAATAAGAACACATGATCTTTTTTGTTCTATTACCAGATGAATAAAAACAAACAAAACTTAACAAATGCTAGAAATTTTTTAAAGCTGAAAAAAATATATTTATATGCAGGTTGAATTGACCTGTTGAACTCCTTCCCACTACATATGATTGAGCCAAGAATTCAGTTTATAAACTGATTTGATGTTTGTGTACCTATAAGGCTACCCCAAGACCACTTTGGGGGAAAAAATACATACCTGAATTTATATGATGTTAATTCATTGCTAAGTACAGAGGACACATGAGAAGAAAAAGAGTTTTCCTGTATGAGTAACATTATTCCGTATTTGCCCATGAAATTATTTTTTTTTTTGCTTTGCTTCTGAGAAGCAACTGTTGTTAGCCAGTCTGTAGCACAGAGATTAGATAACGTGGACTAATGGTATAATTTGCTGTGATAGGACAATGATTGCATAGTTGGCCTATTAATGTGTTGTTGCTTTTAAAATCGCATTCTCTTCTGTTATGGACAGACACTGCATGAAATGTACTTAACTAACTTTATTTGCAATGGAGTATTTTTCATTAGGACAGGCTGGAAAGATATCTCATGATTAAGAGACTCAGAAAGAGCTCCAAAGAAAAGAGGAATATTCTTTACACCCAGACGAAATTCTGATAATTTCAACCCTAAAAGTGTCTATAAGAAAATTATGAGTAACTGGGAGAAGGAAATTAGAACAAAAATGAAAACCCAACCTCTACTACAGCTGACATATACAGACCTTTGGACAACATTATAAAAGGTGATATAGCAGCCTGGGGTACATATGGATGCACACAGTTTTTAAATTCTGTCTATGTTCCTGGGAAGTGTACACCTTTATAAGCACACGCACACACCTTTTTGTTTAATCTCCACTGCACTCCCTGTGCAAGAAACCCAGCCTCCAACAACTGTGATTTCCTCCCTAACACTAGTGTTGGATAATATCTCTCTCTGTGCTCTTGTGAGCATGAACAACTTCAGACTCCATCTCTAACCTCGTTCCTCCCAATACTGTAATTGATCCTTCCCAATTACAGACACTCTATTAAATACATGTAAAGATAATTTCTTCACATATGTCTGTCTTTCTGTCTGCATATGTTTAAGTGTTATGCTTGATTATAATTCTGTAAGGTCCATTTAGACTGTCAAATGTATACTGGGGGCCAATCTTTCACTCACCTCTGCTGGGTTAGACAAATTTTCTTTTTCCCAAGGCCATGCTGTGTTTCCTAGTCCAGACAGTATTGACATTAGCTTCTAAATCTACTAGGACAAACAACTACTAGAAGTAAAGGAGAGACATTTGTTTAGTTCCCGTTGTGGACACGAGGCACAAAACCTTTGTATCTGGAGAGCACAAAAGCTCTGGGATACAGGCTTAAACTCTGGAGCATGAGATTTCGAAGTTCTCCTTTTATTGATTACCAACTCAACTCTCCTTCATTTCATAAAAATTATTACATACACAGAACTCTTCAAAACCAGCACAGCTCTTCTCCTTTGTATGCCCCCAAATGTTCTGGGTAAACCTTATCATGTTTGGTATTTTTGAGATAGCTGAGGCCACAGATTACAGCTGTTCAGTGGAGAACTCCTGAAAGAAAAGAAATACCCTAGCAAGACTTCTGGATCCAGGTCCTACATGTAACATGTCAAGTCACAAATGATCCCTCAAATCTATTTTTGTTTTTCAGAAATGAAAAATAATTAGAGACTACAGAGTGTCAGTGAAAGGGCAAATCCTTTCTCAAAAAATACCTGTAAGCAGTCCTAATGACTAGTTACAAATAGTTTCATTCCTTGAGTTCTCTAAGTCACAGAAATTCAAGTGCCGTGAAGGTATTTTTGAAGCTTGACATGCTACAAAACATACCAGTGGAGATAGGAAAAGAGAGACAGAGAACATTGACAGCATATGCAATTCATCATGACCTATGAGACTATCTTAGTAAATCAAAAAAGTGACAAATGATATCTACATCCTAGGTACAACACCTATTACTGAGATGCGTCTGCAATGGGGTTAGTCCCAGGGGACTAACACTACAGCAGTACTTTCAAATCTGCCCAAACTCTAGGCCAGAAATCTGGTAAAATTAGTCTTAAACCATTTTTTGTGGCCTGTGATCTTTGTCATCTGAGAGCTGACTTCAGAAAATCTTGCTCTGATATATCCCAGCAGGGTCCTAACTTCCTCCTGGGTCAAAGATTTTAGTCACAGAACTTCCTGAACAAATAAGGACATAAGGTTTTCAGAAACACTTGCAGTTTGGCCTCATTTTTTTCCTAATTTCCAGTCATTCATTAGCTGCATACATATCTGCAAATGCCAAAGGGTGTTTCCAAAATAGTAACATCTAGATACTAAAAGCAGTAGTAAAGCAAGGCTTTTTCCATGCTCTCATCACTAGCACACAATGAGCAAGAATACCAAGATCCTCCTTATAAGACTTTTGTTTCATTGTTCTAGTTGTAAAAATATCAAGCTGCTGGTCATTCACTAAGTGTTTATTCAATTAGAAAACTTTATTTTTTTTTTTGCCTCAATCTATTTCCCATAGAGAAGTTTTTGTCTAGGTTACATAGAAAATAGGAACATTGTTCTATGAATGGTATGAAGCTACATCAGGGGAAGTTCAGATTGGACATTAGGAAAACGTTCTTCACTGAGAGGATGTTTGGTCACTGGAATAGGCTCCCAGGGGAAGTGGTCACAGCACCAAGCCTGTCAGAGTTTAAGGAGCATCTGGATGATACTCCTACTCATACGGTTTAGTTTTAGGTAGACTTGCGAGGACCAGGGAATTTGACTCAATAATCCTTATAAGTCTCTTCCAACATCAGACATTCTGATTCTATGAATAAGAAGTGTCCTTCCTTCTCTTTTTCCATTAGGACCCAGAGTTTTGAATTTGACATAAGGATACTATTAGTCATACCTGTTATGATACTTGAGCTACTTGCAGCTTTCCAGGATTTTCCATGGAAAATACCTTCATTCCTAATAAACTTCTTGGGAGACAACTGACCACCCCCATCCAAGGACTGCTATAGGCCCAAACTTAGGGCCTAAAGGCCTAAAGCTTAGAATGTCAAAGGAAAAATTCCATATATGTCAAAAACACCCTTAAAATGAGGAGATATAGACAACTGGAATTGCCCGATAAAGTTCTCATAAGGCCTTTGTTTTAGACAGGGTCATCACAACAGGATCCATCTTGAACTTTCTCTGACCTCAAGTAACCTATTTTGCTGTAAAATGTTGGGCACAAACTAGCCCTGAACACCAGATTCCATGCTGTCTTTATGGGTAGAGATGGCTCTATGGTTCTTTTCTCCAGCAGCAGCATAGGGAAGTGCATATTCTTCTTTGGGAGAGGTTACAATGGAGAACAGAGACTACAAATAAACACTGTCTTTGGGTAGAACCTTGAACACTGTCTCTATATGCTAGGCTGCAAGCACACAATCCAGTAGTAAACCTACATAAACAAACTTTATAAAAGTAGTTACACAGTCATGTAATTTAGACATGTGAATCATGTGAATAGCATGATTTGATTAACACTCTAGGATAACAATTTTAAAAAGAAAAAAATTATATTTTTGTTAGGTTACCCAGGTAGTCAAATGCTCACTCTTGGAATAAGGTTAGTATATTACCAATCATGGTTTTCATTAGCAATATGTAGTTTCCTACTCATGCATGTAGCCAAGCAGTATTGCTCATACTCCTTGCATATGACAAAACTATTCTCTTCATTACTGTAGCTGCTACTGCAGTAAGATGCCCAAGGCATGGGAATCTGCACACTTCATCATTCAAGGACTACCTTTGCTCAATTTTTGTTTCCTCCAATGCCCCCTGCCTTTAAAAGCCAAGGATTATCTTAATGCCTTCCTTCCCACCGGGAGAGTAGAACATGCAGTTTCCCCTGAGGCTATGGTGCACAATTCTCTGTGTAGCTGTCTGCTGTAGAACTGCAGGGTTGGCACCTTCTGCTGCAGACCAAAGGGGTCATTCCCACGACATCCTCCTTCATGGCTGTCCACAAAGCAAAAGTCTTGCAGTTCTTAGCAAACCTTAATTTTTTTTATATATCAGCATGAGGTTTTATGATGATCCATCTCAACTATCTGCCTGGGTTAACTACAGCAGTCTAACAGGCAGACCATCAGGATCAAAAAATATTACAAGCTATCACTTGTAATTTATAGTTTATTAACATAAAAACCCTACTCGTGTTTAATGTAATTAGTACCTATTTCCTGTTGCACTGTATTGTATTTTACCCACAAGCACCCATGGAAGTTTATCCAATAAAAATATGTCTCCTGCATTGTGCCCAATTCTTGCTGAAACTAATGGCATTACTCAGCATTTCACACCAGCCTCTTCACTATCCTTTCTTATCATTTTCTGGAGCATAGCTCCAGTGATACCCCAAAGGAGATTAAAAAAAAAAAAAGAAATAGAGAAAATTAATTTGTCTGTCTAGCAATACAGACACATATAGTGCCAATACAATCTTAAGAGCTGTATATCAAACAGCTCAAATCTCAGTCCTGTACATACAAGGCCTCTCAGGTTTTATTTCCACCAACCCTCCTATAATATCACAATTCTGGCATTTTGTCTGGATGAACTAACAAATGCATAGACCAAGGGAAAGTTTCTTCTAAATCACTTAACAAAAGCAATAGCAAACCTGAATTGCAGATATGCATACCAAAATATAACTTTCCCGTAGTGTCTCAGTCTTTTTATTTTTTTTACTGCTCAATTTTAAATATGTGGAAGAGAGCGTAGAGAAAAATCTCACCTGGGAGAGTCTGGCAAACTAATTACAATTCTAGAGAAGACACTTGTAGTAAGTTGCATAATATCGGCTAAAATCTCCTAAGGGTAACAAGAAAATCTATGTTGCAAGGCTGGGAGGGAGTGGCTGCCAAATCCATAGCTGCAATCTATTAATGCACACATACACATGCACTCTCATTGACATAATACTCTTATATACACTATACACTGCATCTCTACTTTGAATCTCAGTTAGAAATAAATACGTATTTCTCTTAATGTTAGAATGAAAGAACTCCAGGCATAAAAAACAGCTGTTATACAGCCATTTTTTGTGTTGAGCATACTGAATAAATGAGGCTGATCCTCTTTCTACTGCTTTTGCTCTCCTCCTTGCTCACTTCTGCTCTCCAAGAGGAGCTACTAGGTCGGGCTCCACTGGGCAGGCTGCCCATTGGAAGTCATGTCCAAGTAGTCTGGTATAACTTCTTTTCAAGGAGCAGCCTTATACAGTCTCATCCAGGATGCACACAGACTGGGATTCTGGACAGCATTTCAATGGAAGAACATGGGGACTCTTTAAACTGTGATTTCAGAGCACCTTTATGTTTTAGTGGAAAGCTGACTATAAAGTATTCTATTTTTTTACAGGAACCATTATGTAGAACTATCTGAGAGCCAGACATCTGAATATCAAATTAAATATACATGAAATATGTGGAAATTATTTCTCTACTATTTTATTTTAAATTTATAATGAAAATAATGGGTTTGAAATTGCTATTTTTCTAGCTAACAAGTTTTTGTTTGTTTGTTTTTAATAAATGTACTTGTCTCTAGCGTACAAGTACATGCAGTAGGCATATACATTATGGATATCTACACAGTGTATGTATATCTGTGACTAGACAGTGTGTTCTTTGAACACTAGTGTCTCTTTATATATGTAAGCACAACCGCATAATCTGAATCACAGTAACTAAAATTTGCAGTGTAAATTAAATTTCATAAAATATTTAGTAGCTTAAATGAACATAAATACTATAAAAAATTTAAAAATACCCTCTACCCTCTATATCATGAGGTTTGTGTTGAGGAGCAGATTAGAATAACTTCTGTTTATCACTGAAAACAGTTTTCTTCACCTAAACAAACAACAAGAATAAGATTAAGCAAAGCATGGTTTGGCTCCTCAGATGTGCAGACATATTCCAATTTCCTTTCCACAGTGATTTTTATGCAAATCAATGCTGCACAATCTCCTGACCTCTTTTACCGTCATACTGGGACAATGACAGTTCAATAATTGGACTGGCACATATCTAGGATATTTGATTTTATATTAAAAAGTTACTGCAGGACAATTGAAATGAAAAGAATGTGACTTTCTGTTAATTCCAGGCTGATCAAGTACCAACATTTCATGTCAAACAGAGTAAAGCAAACAAAGTGATTTGGGGTGTGAGTCCATTCGTCCCCACATGCATATACTTCACACCCCCCTCAGTTGTTAATTCCTAACAACGATGCTTTCATCCAGAACGAGGATAATGAGAAAAAACCAAGCAGTGCTCCTTGGGGAACTGTTACACTAAAGTTACCTAAGCACTAAATCCCACTTGTGCCTCCTGCACGTGATAAAGATGAGCAAAGCATTCAATATCCCTGGCTGATTTAAAATCCAAATATGCAAACAGCATTATGGAATCCAGACAGACTATTCTGCTTCGCTGATGACAGATGCAGAAAAAGAGCTTGTCTAATTAAGCTTTTGACTTTTAACCAGCAGAGAAGTGAACACCTCGCTTTAAAAAAGCAGTGCAGAAGTCCAGCTGACAAGCAGGTGCTGCATGGTATTTGCATTTCCTGCAGAGGATGCTAGCTAGCAGGACCAAGCAGCTAACCGTGAAAATTCTTGGCCCTAAGTGACCCAGGGACAGACTATAAATCCAGCCTATAAAATATAGTAAAAGCCCTGTTTGTTCTTCCACCCTTTCAATATGTGATGTTATACATTTGTGATTATCTCATTTTATTGGGCTCTTTAGAAAGATGTTTATGATAATTTGTGGACAAAACAAAAGCTCATTGTAAACTCTCTTTTAAATAAGTTAGAAAGTCAATATGAAACAAAGGGCACCACTTTCATGACTGCTTACATGCAAGTTATGCTTGTGTGTGTACTACTACAATGCATTCCAGCAAAGGGATATAGTCCTACCTAATTACAAAGCTAACATATAGTAGTGTTGCATTAGCAGCCCAATTCCTCTTGAATTGCATACATCTGTAAACAGAAAGACGTGCTTGTGCGGAAACTGAATTATTTTGGCAAAAACTGTGAGGGTCAGATTCTCAGAAGACATAAACACAAAGGTCTGCTTTACACTCCCAAGGATCTCATTCTTTGTTTATTCAGACAACCTCCATCAGATAAAACTTACCATTTGGATTGACTAATTTGCCTTCTTATTTATAGTATCTACAGCTAAGTAACGCAATTACTGCTCGGTTTGTGAGTAGGGAATAAAATACTGCTGATCTACAAATACAAGGTCTGAAAGAGACAATCAGTGTGCTCTGCCAGGTTAAAAAAGTTAATGCTGTTGCATTCCACTCTGGGCAAAGAAGACAAGCCTTTTTCAAGGACAGTTCTGACTTAAATGCTTTTTTATGGGTTCAAAGTAAAACATTATGGTAAAAAAATGAATACAGCTTTGTTTGTTTCTTCAGTCATCGTTAGTAATAGACATAGGGGTATTCTGTTTTTGAGCCCATATGGAAAGACCATCAACACTTTCTGCTTCAGGGTCCTTTGCCAAAATACCATATCCCACATGCCTTTTACCTTAAAACATAAAAGGAAAGGTGTTGTTCTGGTCAAATAAAGAAATAATTTTTACTAGCATACGTCTAATGTTAAAGCTGCCTAAATCCTGCCAAAGACATTACAACACCATCTGCAAAACAGATTTTCATTAAATTGATCAGTTTAAAGTTAAGCAGCTAGGCAGATGATGCTTTTGAGCTAACCTTTAACTTTTAACCTTCTTAAACTGAAATCAGGTCATTTCTTTGAGGTAATATCTTTGCCATTTGAGAACACTAGAGGTAAAGTAATCTACCCAAACTTAACTGACAATCATAGCATTCATAGTGTTATGGATCAATATTTTGTCAATAAAGGGAAAACCAAAGTAGTTTTCACACAGCTGAGTATTAGTCTGCTAACTGCTGTCTGTCACTTTCCCTGAGCTCCTAAATAGTTGCATAGATGATGTAAACTGCAGCAAACATCCAATATAAAAGCACTGACTATTAAAGCAAATTGAATAATAATTTTGATAGACAAACTTCCAATATTTATATGTGATTAGAAATCGATCATGCCATTGAGTTACTTGGTTAAGTAAGCTCTTCAGCCATCCCAGTTTACTTTGCAAAAAGGCTACCCTGTATTTATTTATTAATAAAAGTATTTGAAAATTATTTTATAAGCACACGACATGATATATGCCATTCCCAGAATCAAAAGCTATTTGACCAAGCTACAAAATGGCTGCCTTAAAAGCAGTTCTAGCTATATGTACTTTACATCCACAGAGACATATCACTGTCCTGCCCCAGCCTCCCAAATCTGCAGAAGCCGAACGCTTCCTCCTGCAGAATGGAAATGCACTCTGTTGCTATAGAAGCTTTCTTTGTTTACTTATGGAGTCACTGAATGCTTCTTGATGGATGCTGCCAAGAACTTGCAACTCTTCTGTGGTTTAATTTGCTTACATCAAGCTCCACAATTCCAAACTTAAGTCTTTGGGAAATTCATTTAGGCCAAGCTGAGTTCACTCAGGGTAAGGCCGTCTTTGTTCTGGTTCCTAGCAGCCGCATTACCAACACCATTTGAATACTGCACTTCTGTAAGGAACAATCAGGCCATTTCTTTTTTAAATAACTTAGAAAACAGCTAAAGGTTTCACTTTGCCACATTTAGAATCTAACTCTAAAAGGGACATTTCCGTACTGCCTAAAATTACACAGTTTCAGAAAAGAAGCTCTGATGTTCATGGTTGCTTTAAAAGCTATGGCTATGAAAAGACGTCCTTTTATTCCATCAGCACAGGAACAGAAATCAAGCTGTTACGGCAACATTTATAAAAAGAAAATTCATAAAACAATAACATTTAAATAAATATAAATGACTAAAGAAAAACTTTGAGATACTTGACAATGCAAAGGAACAAAGTCACACATTCTTTTTTTGTGCTTTCAGATGGTTTTAGTATTAAAGTTTTTATTGCCAAATCATATTCACAGCACCTTAATTTTAAAAGAGTTAAGAGAGGCTGCTTGAATATAAACACAATTCATGAATATTCAGTATCACTCCCAAGCCATATATCTATTATTCATGCAAATTAATGTTCATTTTCTCCTTAGGTGCTCTAAAAGTTTATCTAATGTATCAAGAGAAAAAAAGTTTACAACTCCCTTGGTGTCCACAGCTTGACCAAGACCTGACAGAACTACCAAGTTAGCTAGCAAATAACTTAACAGACTTTCAAAATCTCATTTATTTTCACCTTGAGGCCTGAATGTACACCTGCAATTAAGAGTAAAGTTTTCTGGGTGACGTACAGAGGCATTACATTCTGTTATAAAGCACACACACCCAGAACATTTGGGTCATTTGGGACATACTGTAACACTGCACTGCCAACCCCAAGTCTTTAAAAAGAATACTAATACCTCAGTTGATGTTTTAAATGAGGCATTCCTCTCCTTCAAATTAGCCTTAAAATGAAATTATATAAAAATAATGTGTGTGTGTGTGTGTGTGTGTGTATGCTATCTGCTTTCTGAGAGTCGCTAAACCTAGTCAGGTTCAAATGCTCAAGCTTCTCTAAGAAGTCATGAGGGACAGGAACTTTTGACACCTCCAACTGTCCTTCTGTAAAATAAAAATTCATGTTACTGCATGTGCAGCATGTATTAGCTCAGACCAACCATTTGAATGTGGTTGAACACCAGAAAAATGTCATTTCTTGCTTAAACTAGAGGTCTGCTGATACTTTTGCATATTTATTCCAACAGTTTATGGAATCCTTTTGCACCAGGATGTCTTTAACTGAGGCTGAACTCCAAAGGCTAGTGGTGGCCATTTGCTACGTATGATAGCAGCACCACATAGGCACTACTGTGCTATTGCTCCATCTAACAAAACATGAACTCACAAAGAAGCAGATTCAGCAGCAGGACATTTTTACTGATGAGGGCTAAGAGCTAATACTCGCTCTCTTAGCACCCCATGACAAATATTTGGTAGAACATGCTGCAAACTGAAACATATTTCATCAAGATTTCTCTAGGGATCGGGTTGAGTGAGTGAAGAGACAGTACTGTTTTGAGTAGATAGTTTATGTAACTTCATAGCTATGCCTATAGCTTTTTTAAAAAAAATATGCAGCTGGCATCTTATTTTCAACGGCCTCTGAATGGAGAACTGAAGCCATCTGAGAAAGCTGCTCGCCTTCCCATCTCCTATTCTGTCATTCCTGTCTGTGACACCATTTGCAGTAGCATCTCTCTGAATGGTGGCATTATAAAACACATCATTGAAATAATTCAGGTTAACACTCCAAAAGAGAGATGGTGACCAACTTGGATCATTTAAAAAGACATGACTTAGAACGTGGCTGCACAATGAGTGTAACTGTAGGGTGCAAGGAACAGCTTCACAGATGACAGGAAGCAGGAACTTCTAAAGCGAGTTTTGCTGCTTAGCTGTGTCATAGACCCTCAGCACTTTTTGCACTTTTCATAACATGACTTTGGATCTTAAAAAAAAAAAAAGGGCAAAAAAACCCCAACTAGCAAAAAACCACAACACCCGTCTACAATTAAGGAAAAATGCAATTTAAATAAAATACATTATTAAATTAACAGAGCAGCCAGCACTGTGAGACAATATAATAGACCAAATGTCATGTTACTGCCATTGTTGTTCATAGCAGACACACCAAGGTTACACCTATCAGGTTATAAAACGAAAATCCATGTTACTGAATGTGCAGCATGTGTTAGCTCCAACTAACCATTTGAAAGTAGCTGAACACCAGAAAAATGTTATTTCTTCTGCAAACTAGAGGTCTGCTGAGACTTTTCTGTATTTATTCTGTGTGTACACAGTTTCAACATGATTAGAAAACCAGCATAGTTGCTGTAATCAGCAGATGACTCCTGATAGTTTAGTTATCACAGATTTCTAGTATAAATCAATAGATAACACTTGCAAAATGGATTTTCTAATCATATTTAGAGCTTGTTACAGTGACTAATGGTTTGCAATATTTCCTGAATTTTTATATCCCCTAGACAAAAGAAGTTTTTAATAAGTTACAAAGTTATTCATCTTGGAAATGAATGTGTTATATTTTGTACATGAACCAAGACAATCAAGCCAATCCAGTAAACACACTGCAGAAAATAAGTTACCCCATAATTAGGGTTTGGAAAAAGTCATGACAAGTTGTGTAATAAATGGTATTCATCACTCCCACATATTCATTATATCCACATAGTTTTTTCCAGTAAAGATAAAAATACAGTTGCCATTCTACTAACATATTTATCTACACCACACCCTTTCATGTTTGTGAAAAATCATTACTGGCTTGGAAAAGAAGGGCAGACAAAAGGATGACAGTGCTTACTTTTGAATATCCTTGGTAATAATGTGGGACGTTGCATGTGCTTACTGAAAATACCAATGTAAAATGACTTGGCTGTGAAAGATTATGGTTGCAAACAGATACATATGCCAGAAAGTGATCTCCTTCTCTATGTGTGGAATGGAAAAATCATAATTTTCCATAATCTCCATCAAGCTTCTGATCAAAATGTAATGGACAAAGTCTGAAAAGGTTATGAGGGATATAAAACTCCTCTAGGCTTTTATTATGAGAGAACCGTTTTTAAAAAAACTTATGGACCCTGTGTTTGCAGAAAGTGCATCCCAAATGGGCCCCTGGGAGTGGGACTCATCTGAAGCACTCCTCCCTGCCTAACCTGCATAGTTTTTGTTTGATTCTACACATGTTAAATAAACATTTACGCTGCTAATTAATCAAAGATTTGTTTGATAAGCACTGAAACAGGTAATTTCCTCGCCTACTTGGTGCTGACTGAAGTTGCTGTCACTGGCTTACCTTGTACAGTTTCAGGGCTGCCTCATGCCTGTGATTGGTAGTGTGTAAGCGCAATTTATCCACGCTGTTGGTGTAATAGTCACAGGCGTTACATTTGAGGTGAACTGGGTTGCCAATGGCAATACACTTCAGCCTCCACTCATTAGTTTTGCCGCCTTCTTTAATGTGAGCCACCAGTTGGTATTTCTGCATATGTTTGTCAGTCTTGCAGTGGAGCTGGAAGTTCGCTTTGAGCTGAGTGTTGTAGTTACAGAGCTTGCACTGGTAGATGTCTCCAATTACAGCCCTCCACTCCTCTTCAGGGAGTGAGCGCTCACTGCTCACATGCACATTTAGGGCCTCCAGGCTGTCAGAGGTGAATTTGTTGCAAACAGCACACTGGAATAGCTTCAGCGCTGGGTCACTGATATAAGGTGACAGCTCTCCTGCAGTAAGGAGGGACAGGTCATCACCCATTAGCTGACCACTGGCAAGCCGGATTTCAGGCGGCAGCTCATTATTTACTACAGGAAAAAAAAAATTAAAAGGGAAAGTAGAGACCAGCAAGCATAGCACACACAAAGGAATCTGTAAAATAAAGCCCTGACAAGGAGTTTGCTTTCTCTAGAGCTTAAACTATAAAAAGCTGTAATAGGATTGAATCAGGATCAATTACAATCATCCCTTTCAACTTCTAAATTCCCTCATCAGATAGCTTTAATTACTCCTACTGGGCATGATGTCATTCTGGAATTTGTATTTTCAAAGGCATGAAAGTTGATCAATAAAATAACAAAACAGCAATGCTTTTGTAACTTAAAAGGCAAGATTAACTTACACAGCACTAATTGTAGTTTTGTTATATCCTTTAAATGATGCTAGAGGTAGGTCTATATATATATATATATATCTACAATATAGTAATTAGGTGAAGCATATCTATACTAACTTAGTTACTTTTGGTAACAGATCTCAGCATTCCTAATTTTAAAATATACCCAGTGAACAACACGGGAACAATTTAGGTACATCAAAAGGAAATACTGCAAATGAACAAAGTTTGAGAACTCTTTTTAGTACAAGTCTGTACCATTAGGTAACAGATTGACAGTACACATGAGCATTTGATTCCAATTTGCCCTCCTCTTACACTTGGAATACAGACAATTTGCTAACTATAAAGAGGCATTGTCAGGTAAGAAAGAAAAGATTGAATTCCTGCCTGAAAATGTTGACCTATTCAGATAATTAAAAACTGAAGAAAACAGAGCTGTCTTTATCTTTTTCTAGTTTGTTAATTTGATAGCCCCTCATTATGTAATCAATTAATTTCATTGTCTACCTGCAGACCCCGCACATGGGGGTGGAGCAGAGGAAAATGGGATTGTAAGCATTCAAGCACAGTCAGCGGGCCAAAGCACAGCTTGCCACAGCAGGAGAAGTTCCCTTACCTCTTTCTGCTTGAACTTGCAATGCTCCCATCACTCCTGCAACTATTACCTGGTATATGACTAATTTAGCTTTTACCGACAAAACTCGATGCAAGATGAGAAGCAAAACAAAACAACAGATTTTCATCTTCTGCTGGAGCTCTGGTAATTATAAATGACAAACTAACACAAGAAGACAAAGAAATACTGACCAAGTCCAGGTGCCAAAGCTGCAGCTGTTGCTGGATCAAGCTGGAATGGATTGATCATCATCTGCGGGTCTGCTGGGTTCTCCAGTTTCATTCCAGTCAGGCCTATGTTCTGGGCTAGGTAGTACTGGTAGAGTTCTGCCTCGGCGGGTGCAAGGCCTAAGTGCAGG
>VZRE01009727.1:226363-236363 GCA_013396775.1 Cephalopterus ornatus
ACTCTGTATTAAAATCAGCCTGCTTAGTGAAAATACAGGATGTTTTTTAAACAGTTTAGTTATTAGTAAAGCATTTTTTTTCTAGAATATTATCATCGCAAATTTGTTTTGTATTGCCAAGATCAGCTGGGCATTTTGTTTTTATTATGCATAGTCTTTTGTCATTTTTTTTTGTTCTGCAAGTTAATTTGACTGCTGTGCATAAGTGAAGTGAGCAATTCAGTAATTAACTTTGGTGTTTTAAAATGTATGAACTTTAATTAGATTTCATTATAAACAAACAAATGTCAACCATAATTATAAGCTCCTTGGTTTAACCACATATTATCCCTTTTCAAACAAACTTGATGTCAGACAAATTAAAATCAAGCAGCCAGCAATTTTGAGTTGAATTTTACATGATCTGCCAGTAACCTGATTACTTTAACTTCAATATCATTACAGGAAAAGTATTTCAAGAAAAATAATTACAAGAATTCCAACAGGAGACAAGCTTAATTGTATTGATTCAAAAGATGCATGTATGCTGAAGGAATAATGTTATCTTAAATCTACAGTTACTATTAAAATTATATTGTCTGGCATGAAAAAGGCAATTTGAGATCAGTGTCTGGAAAAGCAGAGATACAAAACTAACCGAAATAATTATCTTTACACCATTATACTTTAAGCAACAAAATATCAATGTGGAACAACTTCAAGGCATGAAGGTTTGCAGGTTTATTTACTGACTGGTGTATCTATTAGTACCAGGAACAAGTGGAGCTGTCAGGACATAATGAAGGTAAATGATTAGTTAGCACAGAGACTGAGCTCTTCTTCAATGCAATAAGAGTTAATTAAAGTTTACCACCAAACATCAACCAAAGCAGGATGTTGATCAGGTTTCAGCATTAAGTGCAAACAGACAATGGTTGGCAGCAATTAGTGCAGCTATCAAATGACATGCAATTATAATTATACATTTAAAACAGCTAAAGTCTTGTGAAAAGGAGGGAAGAATCCCATCAGCTTCTTTGCCTACATACAGTCAAAGTGCAGGAAACAGGTATCAGATATATCACTTCAATATTGTAAATCAATAGAATTAAACAACAAAAAAAAAAGGCTGTACAAGCACATTATCTGAAAAAGGACAATTCACAGTACATGAAATGGAAGAAATCTGCAGGTGACTCCCAACAAAGATAAGTACTAGCTAGATTAAATAAATTACTTTGCTGCTGCCACTCACACTGACACGCATAAACAGAGAAGTGTTTGGGATTTAACAGGTAGTGGCTGCAGCTTTATTACACATTTCTAAGCCAAACTCAAGGTTACCTGGTATCTTTAGTCCCTGTGGCCACATTCGTAGCATGAGAAGGCCCAGAAGGACCATGGGCCTGAAGCCCATGAGCACAAAAGGTAGTTTCACATGCTAGCTGCAAGCCCGCTGAAAGCAAACCTGGGCTTCCCAGAGGCAATTGCCCGGTATCTGAGCCACAGCCTAAGGCTCTGCCACACATCCCCTGCTCTCCACCCCCTCCAATAAGCATATGCACTGGTTCTGGCTGCTCCCGGACTTATGCCAAAGTTTTGGGAAAGGAAAAGGAAGTGAGAGCTTCCACCATGGACAAACACTGTGCATTGCACAGTAGCGATGCAGACACGCTAATACTCCAGAGCACAAGCGTGGGCTGGTGCTGTTCTGCCACGCTCTGCTCCCTTTTGAAGGCCTTGCGTAATGGTGGCACCTACCAGATCAGTGATACAATGGGGCCCATAAGAAACTTAATCTTCTTCTCAGCCTTCCATTAAAACCAAAGGAAAGATGGTAAACTTGCAGCAGCACCTCTAATAACAACACCAAACAAAGGAAAAACTGCTCCTAGCCCCGTGCTGGCAGTCTACTGAACCCCCTCAGCACGCCAAAACCCCTAGCTCTGTAGTATCAAACACATGGGACATATTCCTTCCACAGATAAATACCCACTAGTAACTCGTGTAGCCAGCCAGACAATTAGCTACACACATCTAGTATTAGGACAATTCTCAGTAACTTCTCCACACACTGAAGATGGAATAACTCACGCCCACTGACTCCTCTTGGGCTGGCATAGTGCAGGTAATGGGATTACCTGGTTAAACACCTATGCTGTTCACCTATGCACATCAGCTGAATAGATCTGGCAAGTAGGATGCCCACCTCAAAGAATTAATGATTCAGCATTTTTATGAACAACGCAGCGGGAAAAGCACCCTGCTCTTCCTAGGTATGTAACAGGAAGCAAGACAAAGCTTTCTAGAAGACAAGTAGCAGGATTCCAAGAAAATTAATCTGTGACAAATTAAAACCTGATGATGAGAGGGGCAAAGGGGTTAGACAGTAGGATTCACTGCTGAAGGATACCACTGAAATAGTGAATCTATCAAGGTTAAAAAACAGAATGGAAATTGGCTGCCAAAATTATCCAGAGTTGTAATGAATGTGAACAAAACAAAACCAAAAACTGTAAGGGATATTAAATCTTATTTTTCAGGGGTCTAAAATATTTGCATTTGCAATCTTGCCAAGGCAGGCATATTTAATAGGTTATCTTACATCTGCTTGCAGTGATATTTTTCAAAAGCATCTTGTACAGACTAGTCAAAGAGAGAAGAGGCTAGCCATACCAGAATCCCAGTCTGGCAATCAGTATGTTTTTATAGTATGAATTACACCACGAGCGTCTACAGCAGGGAGACTACCCTTATATTTTATTTGAACTAATCCATGCAAAAAGATCATCAGCATCAGTTCATATTTAAATGTTGTGTTAATTTCCATGGTGTCAAATTTAGTAAACCTTCTTTTAAGATTGTAAAGACCATATTTTTTTTTATTCTAGAAGCAAACCCACATACATATGCAAAATGCATTAAGATGGGGTTTGTTAATATGTTGGCTACCAATCGTGAGTTTCACTGGAATGTGTGCACATTCACATTGCTAAAATTATTTTAATAAAATGCTTTACTGCTTTTCATAGTTCCTGGGCTGCAGCCTACAGCAGTTCTACAGATTTTTTTTCCCTAACAAACCTCATTTTCCCAACTAATTCTGTTATGCTAGGGATTTGTGCACAGAGTTGGCTAATCCCAGTATTTCCCTAGAGCTGCATCTAAGCTAGGGCCCACTCCCAGCACAAAAGTGTCTCCAAAAGCCCTTTCGCCCCCTTCAGCACTGATACACTCATTGGTCCTGACATTTTCACTTCAGCCATGACAAATGAGCTGATGGCTGTGATCAGATTGCACACGAGGACTGCTTTATCAAAGACGTATCATTAACTCTCATCACTGTCTTCCATTATGACTCTTTTGGTCAAATCTGTTGCGAAAATGCAAGTCAGTTTAAAAACATAACCTAAACATAGCAACAAACAAACTTCATTAAAAAGCAGGAAAGAAAACCAGACTCGGATGGGATCAGAAAGACTCTAGCGTTAGCTAAATGTTTCTCTGGGGATTTAAGTAACTGTACTCAACCTCTGCCCCAGTGCAAACATGGCAGTTGACCGTCTTCGAAAGGTCCCTTCCCCCATTGCAGACTGTGAGCACTACTTTGCCTTTTTTAGAGAAACAAAAATAAAGCAGCAGCCATCAAATATGCCTAAAAACAAAGTCACCCATTTTTTTTTCCTTTTTAGTCTCTGAATCACTTCACATTTCTATGCGTCTGCTTTTATCAAAATATGTTTCTCAAATAAATCCCTTAAAGAATATAAAATTTTCGTTTGAATCACAGCCACATAATCCCACTGTTTTCTGACTCACATTAAAAACACCAACATAAAGCACTGTCTGAAACGGAAATCTCTCAGTTTCCTAAGAATACCACAACCTTTCTGTCAAGTTAGAATCTAAGTTCCAGTTACACGGTTCTTGTTACATCTAGAGGGTTTACAAAGTATATATTTGTTGTAACGTATTCTAGCAATTCATCTGAGAATACACATCTAGCGGAGTCAACTGTAACACAACAGATCTTGGGAATGGAGGTCATGCTTTGAGATAAAGTGCTATTCACTTTTGGACCATGCAAGAAGCTCTTTATTCCTGTTCTTATTGGCATCAGTTCCCCCTTACCAGAGCAAGAACAAAGCCAAGTGCTCGTGTGAGGTTTATGAATAAATCAGAGGTGAGCCACTTTAAGTGCTGCCCATGATTTCCTTGTTGACAGTGAGCACTTAAACAGGCTTCTCTGACCAGCAACTCCTGGCAAACCTTAATGGCGCCTAATCTGTACCCTGCTTCATTTCAGGAAAGAAATTACCTACCCCAATTTTTCTCAAGTCTTCACCTTTTGGGCAACTCCTGTCCCACCTTTTTAAGAAATTCACGTTTGGGGACTGTCCTATTTCAATGCCAAGTTTTCATGTAATATGCAACATAAAAATCACCATTTTCTTCCTTGAAAACAAATGACAGCTAATAAAATATTATTACGCTGTGCAGCCTAAGTAATTCCCAGACAAACCATTACACAATTCAGCGTTTGTTTAAATTGCATAGATTTTTAAATGAACTTAAAAGATATGTAATATATTTGCCTCCAATTATTAAAATCATGTAAAAAATATGCTGAAAGCAGATTCAACCCTTCTGTACAGCTACAGCTGAAATCAGGAACATTTATAAATCATTACCATTCACTGTATTTTAAAAATTCAAACAGCCTCAAAACCTATTTTTAAATAATGATAACATTGAAAAACAAACTGATTTCATCAGTAAACTCTGTGCTGGGCCAAATAAATCTGGTTCATGACCATTAGAATCCAGTTGTGAAAAGACATTAGGTGTTTCAGTATATATGTCTTTGATGGACAAAACCATTCAGAGACCTGTGCTATTCAACCTTAAAGCAGCAGCCTGTATGGAGAATAGATTTCAACATGGAATGAAATCCTTCATTTTTAAGGTCTCTTCCCTGCCACAACCCCTCCTCTGTGCCCTGCCTGTGCCCCCCCCCCACCCCTTTTTGGATATGTCAGCATCTCCAGATGGCTGAATTGACTCTGTAGTAGCTGAGTTATTGTCAGGATCGCAGTTTCTGCTATATTTAAAGACTAACATTTTTTTTACTCCTTTGTCTCTTGTTGCCTTTCCACCCACTCGGGAAAAAGCTGTGATTTCAGCAAGCGCTCCCCTCAGGGCCAGGGGGTGGCTGCCTGGCAGCACTGACCTGCCGCTGCTGGAATTGCGGTGGGTGCCTCAGTAGATGACACTCTTCTTTGCAAGGGCCTGATCCAAACCTGGGGAAATAGATGAGGGGCAGCACTGGACTTTGGAAGAGGCCCTCAGTCAAAACTGGAAACTGCAGCAATACTGGAGAAACCACCCATCAGGCAAGCGAGAAATCCACAGGCCAGACCAGTTGGGACTTAAAACTCCAGTGATGCTTTTCACTGGAACTAAAATGTCTGTCCCAGTGCACCAGCTGATGACCCAGTGAGAAATCATATTTTCCCTCCCTACAGAAATCCATTGTTACTGCTGGAAAAAGTCCCAAAGCACATTGCTGTGTTGCAGCGGAGTGGCTCATGTTTTTGTGTGCATGGGGTGACACTTCCTACTCCAGAGATGGCAGCACTGCAATGGCAAAGAAAAGGGTATTTTTGGTGACTGGTTCCTAAAATTCAAAGGAACTGAGGAATTGAGGGGTGACATATGCCATACAGCTAAATAATTTATTTTAGAAATGCTACATTTTCTTTAATTTAAACCCTTGGTGCTGTAAACAAAATCAATAACCATATTTCAATTAAAAAAAAAATAGAAAAGGACCTGAGTAAAACCCACAGGAATAAGTTCCCTGTTTAGGAATTACTTTTCACTTAGAACCTTGTTTTCTGGAGTGGGGAAGGCATGTAAAATGTTAGGTATTAAACAAGGAGAAGCTTATTTGAAGGTGGACAGCCATAGTTTCTCATGCAGAAAAACCATGTGCATTTGAAACTGTAAGGTAACACCTGGCAAATCCAAGGATACTTTTCCTTTCTCTCTTCTTATGAAAGCTCTGGCCCTTTGAATACCAAAAATCAAACAAACCTCCCCAACAAATGAAGGGAAAGAAGGAAGTAATGTTTTTGCTATGAAAAAGAGATTATTCTTATCTGTTACACTACCATCTTCTGGAACAAGTGTGGAAATAACTGGGATTACTCCAGGTTTCCATCAGTGCCCCAAACACTGGAGCACTACCAGTGACAGGTGCCTTGTCATCTCAGATTAGGTGAATTTATAAGGCAGCCTCAGTGTCAAAACAGGGAGGAGCAAGCCTTCAGCAGCTTCAGCCTCAAACAGATTCTGCTGTTACGTGGTAAAAGGAAAGGAATTGACACCCCCCCTTCAGCCTCCCTGGAAAACCTCTTACGGACCCTCTGGTGCCTTCTGCACTAAGCATATCATCCTTAAAACTGGAAATGGTAGTACAAAAAGAGGAGATGAAGCCTTTTTAATTTCATTTTATAGGATTATTGTCAACTGGTAACTACATGTCTGATTCTTTATCTACTAATATCAAAACTGTCAGTCTTGCCAGTTTTACACCCATATTGCTCCTTTAATTTCAGAGCAGTTATTGTTGATTTAGTTTGGGGTGAATGGCAAGAATCTGGTTCTTTTGGTTTTATGTGTCCTAGACACGCATCAACTCAGGCATTTTGTAAGGATTTCTTTGTTGCAGAAACAGAATATTTATCTATTTAAATACGGTTTTAAATGTATGTCTAGTGTGTGCATCGCTTGTTCTGCAGACACTGCTGCACTCTATACAGTAAATGTTTGTTTTCAGAGTCACCATGGTCTATCATGTACATACAGCCTTTAGTTTGTGAACTATTGACCTGAAGGACTATAACACCTTCTTAGGAGCTGGGACAACTGATCAGATCACAGTAAGTACAAAAAGTATGCTAGATTTGTCTGTAAAGAGATCCAACTTTCTGAGTGTCTTTAAAAATGTTCTCAAAAATACCAAAGGCAAATAAAATATAATTTGGACAAATTACAGTCTAAATATATCTCTTGCTCTCTTCTCTTTTTTTTTTTTTAATTGAAAGCTCATTCTGAGTAATGTGAACATAAAACAGAGTGTTTTGATATGGCAAACTTTTATTTTGATCATATAACTTAGTTAAACCATTCCTCAGAATATTTTGTTTAAGCAGAAAAAGTAATTCCTCAGCAAGCCTGCCATGTTTCAGTCTGGTACAAACTTTTCTGGTTAGTTTGGAACACGGTGAAAGCCGCAGCAATAATGAAAATACTGGTATAAAACTGCTATAGAGTGACTATTAAAAAAGGAACAGTGACATGTATTAAAGACTAAACCTCTTGCTTTTTTATTTATGCAAAACAAGTTTATCTCTACAGGTCTGCTGAATACCTCTATCAATAAATTGTTTATTACCCTTTCAAGAACAACAAATCTCAACAAAAACCAAACAGAATCTACTAGATTTGTTTTACCTACTAGATCAAAGCAACTCATACATGTCTTAGTTTCTCCTATCCGTGCATCTCTTAACATAAACATATTTTGTGTTATATCTTATTCTTTACAATCTTGAATCCCAGTATCTCAGCCTTCTGGGTTTCTGCCCATTCAGTAAGAATGCAGACATCACATAAGTTGTTATTAACCCATGTGTTATCCAGTTCTACAGTGGCTGGAACTTTGCCAGAGACAACACATGGTGCTTGGTTAACAATATTTTAAAATATAAATTAATTTATTTTTTAAATTAACGCATTTTTCTTATGGAAATACACTAATAAGATCTTCACAGAATGACAGAATATACCCTAAGCCTATTCCTTTAAAAGAAGTTTTAAGGAATTTTATAAAGTTAGCAGCAAAACATACTAAAACCCCTTAGGTCTTTATCTTTGCCTGAAAAGAGAGAATTTTTGTGACTTTATTCTTCCCAAGAACCCCCTGTATTAACAGTTTTACTTCATTTATCCATAAGTAATCCTAATTTCTTAGAGGCATCTCCAACTGTTTAAATTTTATCAGATTAAGCCCAATACTGAACTAACAAGCACTTACAAATAAATGCTCTGCAAATTGAAAAAAATACCTGAAACAAGTTAATATTTAGTCTAACTACCAACAGTTTTCCACAGTAGCTCTAAATCAGTAATTATGTTGACCCGAAAAAAAAGAGATCCTATTTAATATGCACACATACAAATAATTATTCACACTGCATTTGATTTACATACGTACAAAAGAACCACTTCCCACTTTCAAAAGTGGCTCAACACTTATGGTATTTTAACTGCCCTAATTACTGTTGAGAGAACATAATTAGAAGCACTGATCACATTGTCAACAGCTAACCAGTTGCAGCCCTGGCTGGGGGCCTGATCCTGAGCCCGCTGGAGGCAGAGGGGGCCAGCACTGATTGCTGGAGGAGGCCAAGGCCTTTCTCGCCACCTGAATCTACCAGAATCCAAATGTTTTAAGCAACGCTGATGCAGTCATGCTGAAAACCCTGCTCCTTACATGCATGTATCAATTGCTGTTTCGGTAAGCTTTCTCTGTTTTCAAAGGCAAACGAATAGAGTAATTTTTTCCCCAGCAAGGCTCCTATACCACTTAAACACTTAGCACTGAGTCAGAATTCATAACTTTTTCCAAAAGAGAAACAGTTTAATAATTACAACAGATATTGACTAAACCCTGCTTCCTTGAATACCAAACTTTTATTAGATTATTATGTGTTGATGCATAATTTCCATTGGCAACTTTTAAAGCGGCTCCTTCCCTCCTTGCCGGCCCCCCCTCCTCCCTCTTTCTTTCCCCCAAGCAAAGTGCTGGGAATCCTCGATACTCAATAGTCAATATTTGGTTTGCCTGTCATGTTCCTGGAGCTCCCCTCCATACAAACCTGTGTTTCTCATCCTTTCACTGCACTGTTCTCGTACACGTTACTTCACATGATGTTGGAAACTCGGGGCATCTTAGCAAGCTGCTAAAATCTGAGCTTCTGCTTGTTTTCTCAAGTCTTGGACAAACATAACTTTAGGGAGAGCTGAACATAGGCAAAAAGAAAGAGGAGCCTGCATTTTCATCTTCCTTTCATCTCAGTCATTCAGTCAACCATTCAGTGCCCTATTCAACAGAGCTTTTCATTATGCAAAAAAATGCTAATCCTTTTCCGATGCTTTCACACTTGTATAAACCCCCATTCCTTCGACTGAAAAGCAATTATATCAGTTTACCTTTCTGTCAAAAACAGGATTAATATTCCAATACCAGAATCTCCTTTATTTTCCTATCTTTTGCTTTAGGAAACTAGAGATTATTAGTGGCGGTATTCCTTAGAGCAAGAATACATTATTTTAAATATGATTATTTTAGCCAAAGCAAGAGGGGGGAGGGGAAGGGAGAGAGAAAAAACTTCAGTTGCTGCGGAAACTCTTTTCAGTGACAGAACTGACCTTCCCTTTGCAGAGGCCTGAATAGAATGAGCCTCACTCTGGTCTATTAATCAGAAACAAATTATGAAAGAATGTGGCTGGACTGGTTGACACTATCCTGTCTTGGGAGACTCAGTAACAGCCTAGTAACAATGTCCTCTTCATGGGTAATGAACAGCCATGACAAATGGGGCAGAGAAACTATTTATTTGCATATGCAAATTCTCACACAAGGGAAACATGTACAAACAAGTGTCATTGTAAGGTGGATTAGGCAAACAACGCTTTCTTTTTAGGACATTCTGCAGCCCAGAACATTAGTCAGCACAATTAAACCAGTCTCCATGGAGACTAATGAAATTTCACCATGGTATGAGTTAAATTAGATAGCTAGTTATGTGTTTTCACAATCCAACTTGAAATCCATTATTGTTTCAGAACAATACAGCAATTGTGCCTGGCTGATCTTTGCCAGCTCAACAAGCTCCTAAGTTGACAATTTGCATATGTTAATATAATTAAGCACTAATTACATGAAACTTGT
>VZRE01009727.1:250968-277544 GCA_013396775.1 Cephalopterus ornatus
GCGCCGCGGGCTCCCCGCTGGCGGCGACAGCATACCCCCCGCGGGAGGTGGCCGGCTTTCCCAGCCGGTCTACCTGCCCTCGTTTGTCTGGGGCAGGAGGTGGGGGTTGGGGTCTAGCTCTTATTATTTTCTTTTTTCTCCCCTTCCCCCCTCGCCCCCTCATCTTCCTCCCTTTCCTTCTTTTTTATTTGGCCTTTTCCCATGTTGTGCCCTGATTGTCTGGAGTGGGATCTAGATGAGGGATCCCCCCTGGCGAAGTCACTCATGTGCTGCTGGCTGTGACACATGCTACGTGTGTCGCCTTTGTATGGTCCTGGTTGGGCCACATGCACTTAGCCTGCAGTTTATCGCAGGATTTGCTTTCATGTGTGTAGTGAGTGCTGGAATAAAGCAGGAATTCAAAGGGTACCACTAGAATTAACGTTTCAGACTTAGTCTGGGTTTTGAATAAACCTTAACCCGAGGAAATGATTGTACCTGGTTAAATGGCCCTGAACTGTCCTTTGTTTCATTAATTGGGATCTTCTGTTTTGTTCTTTTGACAATTCTTTTAAAGAAGCCGGAGAAAGAAATCTAGTTCATTAATTTCTTCCATACTGACTGAAACATTTTTGCTGTTTTACACATGGAGTTATGTTTAGACTTACTTCTTCTCTATAGGTTACACACGTGAAGTGAACAGCGGGGGCTCGATCCTGCCTGTCCCTTCTTGAGTGAGTAAATGCAGATCTGGCCCGTTGTCAGAAACTCTCACTACTGTCAGGACCTCTGTTCAGTGTGAAGTCTGATAGCATGGTTTTACCTGTTTCAGGCACCCATAAGGATACCCAAAACAAATGTTGTCATATAATTCTGGTTGCTAAAAGCATGCTATGTGGGGGTTTTTTGCTAAACCTCTAATAACCTGTAACTTTCTTCTTTTCTTAAATGTGCTTGAGGGAGGAATGTTAGCTTTTGCTTTAAACGTTTCATAGTACTGACACAGGCACAAATGGAAATTAATATTTTTGATAGTTTCAAAGAAAATACAATTCACAAACAAGGCAAACAATATAATCTACAAGTCTTATTATTATGCCACAGTGTAGGGGTGTACATTTTACAAATATTTGCCTAGGAACTTAGAGTGCTAAATTCTGTCAATATCTCCATCACCTCTGAAATTATTGTTCACCTATATCCACAGTGACCCCAAATTGTCAGAGAAAAAGCCTGCCAGTTGTAAATCCACACGGGGCTACAACAGGATTGCAATTTATTATAAAGCAGAAATGTTACTGAAGGGAAAATTGGTGCCTATTCCCAAGTCCACACCTGAAAGGAACACACTTTCCAGAAATAAAGATGTTACAGAGGATTGTTTAAATTTTTTTTTTTGTTTTGTGAGATAGCATCACCATATTAGGTAGATTATATTTATTCTGAATTCTTTTTAACCCACTATGCATGTTTTTTTAAAAAATTGTTTAAAAAGAACAGGGACTACTGAAATTCAACACCACCTTGAAAAGATTAAAATATTTACTTATGCTGCAGACTTTGTGCATGACAATACATTATAGAATAATCAAGGCAGAGATACACTTTTTCCTTCTTTCTCCAAAATGGTCTAGCTTGGTATAATGTTCTTGCTTCCCTCTGAAATTATGTTACTGAGTGCAGAAAATATTCTTGATGTAATTTAAGAGGAAATGAAGGAGTACTATACAACTAAATTTAAATGTATGTTTTAATACTCTGAAAAACAAATACGGAACGTATGTATTTTGTGGGGAGATCTTATATACAATGTGGAAAGAGCTTATTTTAAACAAGTGTGTCTGTACATTCCTTCAGATAACAGTCTGCACACTGTAGTTAGAGTCATAGGATTTTTGATCTCTTGGTCTACTTATTTTTGACAGAAAACGATTGTAATGCAAGATATACATAAACAAATTCAAAGAGCATCTAAATGCTACTGATTATGAAGTGTTTGTAAAACACCTAATTCCAAAAGATGAAAACTTTTTTAAAAGAAATATTTACTCCCCAAATAAACTCATTAATTTAAAAAGATGCTAACCTGCATACACGAGGGAAAGTGGACAACTTTCCACTTCCAGTTCATTTCTGGTGTCAGGAGGAATAAAAATGAACACAGAAAACACATTTTACTCTTTTTCTGCTTAAAGTCCTTTAAAATTTTCTCTTCATGAAGACATCCTTAGAAATTAGAAGTACCTTAGGAATCAGTATTTCCACCAAGTAATTATTTTGAAAATGAATGTATGTGCTATTTTCCTTTCTTTTTCAGTAGATAGTTGTGAGTATTGATCGATAAGATAATCCTCAGGAAATAAAAACAAAAATGAAGTAAAAACTAAAACTAAAATATGTTGCAAGGCAACAAATAGATACTTCTCTATTTATGCTAAAACATTTGGATTTTCTTTTAATAGGAAGCCTTCATAAATTATTAAATCACACTTGATCAAGTTAATAATGAAGTGAACTACCAGAAGGTAAAATGCTGTTTTCTGTGTAAGATTTATTCTTGAGCACCCCAGACAATTCATATCTCTGTTCCACCCTTTTTTTTTATTGTTAACTTTATTCAAACTTTTATTTTGAGACTATTTTAATAAGTAAAACGTGTGTGTGTGCATGCATGTGTGTATGTGCCAACACACAGAAGCACCTGATCTGTCCCTTTTTCACACAAAAATATGTGTATGTAGTTATATATCTAGAAGCATACAAAAGTCTGCTCAGTTTTTGCTTTTGGCACTGTAATTAAGGTAGAAGGATTCAGATATGCTATAATGCTGAACATTCAAAATTTAACATCGGAGTTCCTGGTTCATCTACAACAGGATGGATCCTGTGTTTATAGAGTTCATTCTTGACCTTACCTGAGTAAGTACTTTAAGTTAAAGTATGAGATGCACCTAGAGGGGTAATACATTGAGTTTAATAGGAAGACAGTTAATAACCTTTTTTCATCCTCACGCACTATCAATCATGGCTGTCACCAGTCTGCTGAATCAAAGCAAAAGTGTTCTTCACAGATGACTGATTAGAAACGCAAAATCACAAGATCCATCTTCATGGTCACTTTTATTATAGTCATTTTTAAACTGACAGCAACCTGCTCAGTTTCAGCAGACTGGGCATCACAAATAGTGTCACTCAGTGCAGCTAAGCATGAGAAGATGTTGGCTGGATTATACTTAAAAATAATTAGGCCCAAAGCCTTTTGTGGAAGCAATAAAAAGGATTTTTGTGGTTCCAGCCCATCTTTTCAACACCAGCAGTAGCCTGTGTTTTTACAGTGGGTTTCTATTGGAAAATATTTTCATCCTTTCAGTTTGAGTGAATGAATCGGTTTTAGATGGCCCTTAGATACTTTTTAAAAACAATACCTTTGTTGGTAATGTGACCTGTGAGTTTTGATAGAACCACTCTTAAGCAGAGGCTTAACATTGCTCCTGCTATTTGTATAGCGCAGTGATGAACTGTTGGTTCCCAGCCTTCTGAGGAATATTGCAAATGCTAATTACCTTGTTAACTAGATTAGTTTCAATAACATTGTCTCCTGTTCAAATAAGCTAGCGAACAGTTCAACAGTTTAAGGTTATTTATAAATTAAATGGGCTCCAGCAAATTTAAAATCAAAATGGTATAAGTGAGAGGGAGAGAAAAGGAGAGAAGGAACACTGACACTGCAAGTTGTTCTCTGTTCTGGTGTTTCCAAAATGCAGTGAAATGTAGCATAAGAAAAGGTATTCAATAATGTTGAAAAATCAAAGCTCATTTGTGTGGAGGTTTTTTTTTTTGGTTGGTTTGGGTTTTTTTGAAATATAAATTGCATAAATTGCTATTGACTCTAAAGGGTGTTTTTCCTGTGTGAAAATTGTAGGATTTGTTCCTTAATGTAAATAAAATCCTTTCCCTCTACTTAATGCTGCTTAACATGGCTAAGAAAATAATAGATTCTGATTTGAAATTTTGATTCAAGGACTGATGGAGTGAGAAGACAGCCAAGACTAATTTTTAAATTAGGTGGAAGATAAATAGGCCTCCCTCAAAACTCTTCAAAATCTTTCCGCCTTTTTAAAATTTAAATTTATCTTCATCTTGTGAACACAAACATATTGCACCAGCTGAGCATCGTTTTAGAATTATCTTTAGAATGGCAGTGAAATGCTGCATCTGGTTTGCCACTTAACCCAAAAGGTAGTCTTATTAGTAAGCCTGATTTGTGGAGCTGTGATTTCTTTAATATGGCTCAAAGGACTCTAAGCACTGTATATCTAAAACTTTCATTTAAAACACATTTGGCAACTACAAGTGACTTCAGTGGGCTGTAGTATCAGACCTTTCTTGCAGTGCCCCTTATAATGCCCCTTCCCGTCCTTCTCTCTCAAACTGGAGGGGAGGACTTTGGTCAAGTAGGTGTCTTCCAAAAGGGAATTTCCACCCTCAGACTTCACTCTTGTTTTTTCCACTATACTATAAACACAAAGACACACACTCAGTAGTGATGAAACATGGTATATACAAGCATGCAAACACACACAAAGAACTACATACATGTTTTTAAAACTATACATCATGAATTAGCACACAATCACTGGTTCCTAGATAGTTATACTAAAACACATATCCCAAGCTAGTCATGTTGGGAGAATATCTTTATTTAAGCTATCTTCAATAGTTTTATAATATTTCCATGTACTACATAAACAACTGTGAGACTGAAGAAGGAGAATGCGAAGCAAAGTAGGCAGTTTCATGTCCAGTTTAGATTCACATGTTCTGTAAAGTTTGATTCTTCTCTTCCCCCCCAGTTAATGCTTATCTTAAGGATATAATTAGCATTGATAATATGGTCCCATGTAGAGACTCCATGTTTGTTAAAGTTGTTTTAACACGCATCTCTATTTTCTGATGAAAAATTGATACACTAATGCTGACTGACATCTGTCTAAAAATCACAGGCTAAGTATGTCTGAATTTAAATTTCTAAGCATTAATCAAAAGCTAATCAAGCAGAGAAACTAGTAATGTCTACTGATAAATAACACAATCATCTTTTAATCATGTTGCTTTTGGGGGGAAGACAATGTTATTCAATTCGTATTATTTCCCCAATAGATATTTTTAATAGTATATTCTCAACATAAATGGCTAAAGAAAGGGGATTGTAAATTATTCATGTGCACCTTTGTGTGTAGTAAGGACCTATTTTAAAGAAATCCTGAGATCTGCAAGTATAAATATCTGCATTAAAGAATGAAACTAATATATTTGTTTGGGCTAAAAGTGCTTTCTAGTTTTAGGTATAGAAGTTTTTCTTTCTCCTAAATATTAAATAATACTAATCTACTTCCTAGGTGGTTTTGTTTTTCAAACCCAGTTACAATTTTAAGACAGCATGGAAAAAAAGAGATCACTATATCTTAAGCGCATAGTAAATCAATCTGTCTCTAAATATGAGCATAAATAAGAAATTCTGTGGGTTTTTTTTTCCCTGTCACAATGAAAGGAGACACAGGTAATAATCATTAAAATATTTCTATTGCCTTGAGAAAATAGCTACATCAACCTGGCTTTGTAAATGTTGAGAATGCATATGTTGCTATATCTCTATATGCTGTATCTTCCCCAAAATGTATTGCTTAGTGTGTGCTTATTTCCTATGTCACTACACTTGCTTATCCAGAATATTCATTACATATAACGCAGAGTTAACTTTAAAAGACTAGGATTTTAAGAAATGAACTTTGAATTAACTTTATTTCCAACTACAATTCTATCTATCAATCCTTAAAAGACATGACTGAAGTAAGTACTAACATACTATCAAGGAAATGTTACAGTAAAACTATTATAACATATTTAAGTACTGAATGCATATAAATATTTTGTAAGATTTCCCAAGAGGTAGTTTATATAATAAATAAGTAAAATTTTTGCATTTACTTTAGTAATTACTAATGTAATTGTAGGGAAATAATAGTTAATGGGTGGGTACATGCACAGAAGACAGCAGCTGAAGGACAGAGCAACTTTTATTTTAAATAAGCAGATCTACTCAAGTAAATAGACCAAACAGTATCTGGAAGATTTCTCTTTCCAAGTGGACTTATTATAAACATATTTAGACCCATGAAAATAGCCCTCAAATTCTTTAACAGCAAAAGCAGAGCAGCAAACAAGAACACTAGGAATTCCCATACCACACCTGCCTTTTTGCTGCCTGAATATGCAGCTATTTCTGTCCTCACTGCCTTTTTTTTTCCCTTTGGTTTCTGAAATGTTCCTTGTAGAAGCTCAGAGAAGGGGAAAGCTTTTCTATGAGCATCAGTTTGAGATAAATGTGTGTATGTGAGTGAGAAAGAGTGTGTGTGCATATGAAGATGTATCAGGAAGGCTAGACTGGTCATCCTTAGCATCTCTCTCCTACCTTGGGTTCAGAACCTCAGCTACCACTCACTGAGCTTTAAAGGGAAAAGAGCAGGGAGCAGAGGTCATGCAAAATGCTTCTAGTTTTTATATTCAAATTACCAACATTTAGAATAAAGCTTATTGTCTGATACCAATATGCCCAGTGGCTAATTAGGTAGATAATTTTGAACTTCTCTCAAAAGCATTTAGACATGTATTGGTAAGTCCAGAGGACTGCTCATCAGGACTTAAAAAAGATTCTGCATTTTTCCCTTTGCATTTTCTAGAATATTGATCACGTATCATATTTTTTTTCCTCATTTTTGGTCCTTTTTTTTTGTCTTTTTACTCCCAGACCTTTTTTTTTTCCTGTCTCCTGCGAAAGATAATAGCAACAAATCCTTGCAGGTTGTGCATTGACGCTTTATAAGAGCAACATGTTAGAAGAAAGGTGTAAATATTTCTTTGCCAAATACAGCAAAACCAATTATTTTTCTTCCAACAGTTAGGAACAATGCCTATTTTTATCCTACTGCTGAAGGATGCACATGGAAACTTTAGTATAAACACTATGGATATGCTAAATACAGTAAAACAAGTGCATCTAATACAGACCAAAAACAAGAGAAGAGCTATCCTATTTCTCAAGTCACATATTCAGGCATAAGCACATATACTCTTTTTTTCTTCTATCTTTTGTCTGTAGACTAAGTCATAGTATAGATCATAGTCTGGTAGGCTAAAAGGAAAAGATTTTTTTCATATAAATGTCCAACTAGGATTTTGGAACGCTGCTGTGGAATGCAAAAGAGGTAAAAAAGTTTCCCAAATTTCCTTGAATAGTTTAGGTGCTACAGTAGGGATTTTTTTTTTTTTAAATATTTGATCTTTCTTTGTAGCTTTTATTCTAACTTAACTGTATTTAGGCCCTGTTTTCATTTTTGTAAAGTACTAGGTTTTCCTTCTTTGTATGCTGTTCTCCCATAGTGCATCTTAGTTTAATTCATTCTTAGTAAAAGAAACACCCAGGTTCAATCTGGAGACCTCCTTCCAACATAATTTAGCTAGACCTTTTCTTAGTAAAGGTTTTCTGGTTTTCATTTTCACTTCATATTCTCAAATAAAAGATCCTTTGTTGTCTACCATTTGATTGGACTTAATGAAAAACACTCCATTTTAACTTAACAGTATTTCCCTTTGAATTTATTATATTTAAGAACACTGTCAAAAATCAAGCATTTAATCTCAGGTTTTTATACTTAAAATTATATTACTATCATATGGTTCAATGAGGTGATGTAGAAAGTATATTGAATAGATTTCAAAAAGAAAAGTGAAAAACTACCCTCATTTTAATATGAAACTAAATACTATAGCTAATGTGCAGATTGGGTATGGTAGTTGACTTTAAAGACTAATATGTGACAGGGTGCCAACAGCTGAATTGTGCAGTATTGACTAAATGAGGTTCACTGATTTGTATTGAGGCTAATATCTTCTTTAAACAATTCCGTGTAAATTGTGCGTATAAAGTCATTGGAAGCTATTTCTCAGGACAGCCTCGCTGGCTAGCTACCTGCTGGAGTGAGGAAGATAATCAATAGAAAGAAATAGAGCTGAGCATGAGACTAGGAAGCTTCAGAGCAGTTAGTGCTGATAAAAGTAGATGATGTCAATATTTGGGAATAACACAACTCTGGGATAACAGACAAAAGAGAAGTGCATATGTTGTAGAGTGTTCAAACAGGGGCAGAATTAATGCATAAGTGGCAGATGTTGCCCCAGGCTGCAAAAAGACATTATTTATTCCAGGTATTGTTAAATTCCTAGTGATACACCACTGCTCAATATAGTATATTAAAATTATATCTAGCAATGAGAGAGCTGGAATACCTTTTACATGAGTAGAAATTCTCAGATATAAAGAAGCTGATGCACTCTATTGACACAGAGCATTTTCCACACATCTCCTTGACCTCGTAAGAAAGAGCCTCTGTCAGGAATGAATCCTGCAAAAGTAGTGCTCAGTGCTCTCTAATTAAATGAATATTTAGAACTAATATTTAAAAGGCTAAAAATCCCAAAATGGAATGGCATAGTTTGGTAGAAATGAATTCTTTACTTGTATAGATGTTGACATCCTTGAGTCCACCCTATTTCCCCCCCCATCCCCTGCTTTTATTTTTGTGTTTAAAGATTATTGAAGCAAAAAATTCCCAGGGCTCATTCAGATTTATAATATGGTGAATGTTTTTAGCCATGGTGTCTTTATTGGTAGTGAAGTATTGGTATATTTTTGCTAATTTAATAGTAGAAATCAGTTTTCCTCTTGCTGTCAGGCGATGAATTTTTGTTCTTCTATGCTGATCTCTCTGTTGATGTATTATGACATAGTCTGTCAACATGAACAGATATGTGAAAAGGAGATTGGGTGACTGAGACATGCAACCTGAATATGGCTCCTCTTCAATTTTAAACATATTATCATGTTTAGATGCAGTCAGTAGAAACGTAAGATTTTTTTTTTCTCTAAAGAAAGCTATTATTTTGATGTAATTGAAGCAAAAGCAAAACAGGTGGACTATGACAAGGTCCTAAAAGCAGAATGAATGAGGTAACTCTAAAACATATGCATGTGAGCTTAAAAAGCTTTCACTTCTAAGTTAATAGCCCTTTAAAACCAGCATTTGCAAAGCACAAAAGTTTTTGTGTAAGAAGAACCAATCCAGGCTTATCTGATTATTAAATATTGCTATCTTTTCTTAAAAAAAATTAAATCATTCCACAAGCTTTATATAGTTTTGTTGTCACAGATGTTTTTATTGTTTGGTGTTAGATATCTGGATTACATCAAGTAGGTGATTACTATGTCAGCTAAAAAGGTCAAGTTCCATACTCTTTATTTCAAACCATCATAAAGAAACCTTTCTATAATGACACACATGTCTATACTGTAGATCTCTCCCTACTCATTTTTGAAAAAAGCTTCTGTCTGACATATGGCTTAACAAGAAAGAATTTCATATTTTGATAGTTAATACAGTGTCAATATTCATGCTTAAGAGGAATACCTGTGTACTGAAATAATTAACTTTTTCAAAGCAAATTTCTTATTAATATATCAGATTTTATCATTAAATATATAATTTATACTAATAAAAGTTGTTATTATTAGAGTGATGTGCCATAAAAATGTTCTTACACTTTTTTTTTTTCAGGTTGCTATTTTTTAGTTGTTATACATAGCATCATTCCATCCTAAAATTATAAGAATTTATAAGGTTCCTGTTTAATACTTAACTCTAAGGAAATCTTCATTTCAAATAAGCATGCATTTTGATTTGGGACATAGTCAAAAATCTTTAAAGATATATACATAAACTAATTTGTTAATCTCGTGCCACTTTTAGCATTTGTCACACATATAGACCAGGAAATTGGCTCCATCTCATTCTAGCTCTGTGTTGAATTAAAAACCTCTACTGCAAAGAAGAGCATGATGTGGGGAAAGAATAAATTTAGTTCTTTCCTTAGTAATGCACATATATTTCCATACATTTCACATCCTAAGGGAGCCTGTGAACGCATTCAATAAATACAAAACTGTAATTCCAGGAAAAGGGAATTTTTACATTATAAATTTCACATAGTACTTTATTCTTAAAAGATCTGAAATTACAAGTGTCATTATGTTTTTATTCTTTTACAAAACACAGGATATAGAAAAAAAAAGAAGACATTGAATGTAGGGTCATTGGTATTTCTGAGGGTATTAGCTGATTTCAAACAAAAAAATATATATGTTCAACAATGGCACTTGAAAATTAAGAAAATTTAGCTATGTCTAGCCCAACTAATTCTACCTGACTTATACTAAAATCAAAATCATATATGTAAGCATTTATATCGAACAATTGCCTATCTTCACCTTATATATTAAGGTCAGCGAAAAGAGCAGTTTATGGATAAAGGGCAATAATAAAGAGGTAGCCTTTAAACATGATTAGTTGGTGTCTATTAAAGATGTGTTAAAATGAAATATATACTGCAGGTGAAAGAAATTACTGACTCCTTCTAGGATGATAGACTTGCTATATGTGTATTTCACTATACCTTTAAAATATTTGTGAATTTGACTGCATTCTGAGGAGACAGAGCAACGTGGTAGATTTATGAGGGACTGACGGAAGCAGGGCTAGGAAAGATTATGGCATACTTGTTTAGAAAAACTGAGAACTGAAGGTTCCTGATTTACACTGACATATATCTAGATGAAACTATAGTTTGCAAATTGCCTAGAGAAGCTATCTTTTATTAAGTGTTTGATGGGTACAGAAATGTACATATCTATTCTATAACAGTCTAGGAATAGCAAAGCAATATTCGTAAATGTGATTTTAATGTTTTTACCTTTTTCTTAAATATTTTCATTTTTACGGTCACCTCGCCCAACCCTGTGCTGAGCGCCCATGCCTACTGAACAAGCCATATCGTTAGAGAAGTTTTGTTTCATTCTTTTGAATTTTTGGGATACTGGTATGCTGAAATGCTCTCTGCACTGCAGACTAGGAGAGATCAAACCGCAGCTTAGGCACTTTTTACCTTTTCCAACAGATTACCAGCATATTTGATCCATTCTGCATCTAAAGTCAAAATTCCTAACATTCACAATTAGTGCATTTCCAAAAGCTTTCAACTTTGTTACTACATTGCGATGCCATTACACATGTTTAGTTAGAAATTAGACAAGGAGTAGCAGAAAAACATGCAGTTTTACCAAGCACTGTAATACTTCTTGCAAAGAAAACCTGAAAGCCTGGTAAGTTTTCTACTCAGGTCAACTTTCCCTGTTTTATTCTGACTGATACAAGGTAGATGGCTTGTCTAGGTGGAGGGGGCAGGGGGCAGGCTGGCTTTGCATTATTATTTTCGGTACATTAACTTCCTCTTTCTTTAGGAGCTGTTACTTTTTAATCTTATTTCAAATCATTATGATCATAGTGAAAATCTGTATTAGTCACTATAACTCTACTTCCATAATTCATATTTTATTAATGCAATTAAAATTGGTATTTACTGATGCTTCAGGAACAATATTATGAATTTAATATCAATTTAACAATGGATCACGTTATGCATTCTAGTTCTGTCAGCATATTTTCAAGCCAGGTGAATGCATTATACAAATATTAGGCAATATTTTACATAATAATCTACTTATTAGGTGGGAAGTTTTGTCAGGCTTGTAGGGACAGTTGGTCACAATTATATATAAATTTTTTTTTTATCTAGAGTAGATGTGGAAACAGGACTAAAATATCAGCCCTTTTAAATATTTCCCTGGCTTCTAATAAGACATAATAAGCACTATCTGTTAGTGTAAGCTTTTGGTCAGAAACAGAGAAAACAAAGTTTGTCATCAGATAACTATTTACACTTTCATTATGAATATATGTTCAGTGCATTGATAACTTGAACAAAAGCTTTCTGTGTTATAGCATTATATGAAGAGTTGTACATCTGTGATAAGCAACACACACTGACCCATTTTCATCAGTACCTTGCATAGTTTTCTTAAATCATTAACTTACCAGATCTGGGCAGGGATGCCTGGATTTTTCTGGATGTTTGGATAGCACCTAGCATAATATAATGTGTACTAGAATATAAGGAAATAATTGGCACTTGTTAGTTATAAGCAGCACTTGTTAGCATAGGCTTTCTAGCATGCCAACAAGCAATTAACCTCAGCATCAGTCAATCACCTTTTCCTAGTTAACTCACATTACACTTTGAGGGCAGCTGCCATCTTCTTGTGGAAAAATACATGTAACTATGCCCCTGACTGTCACGCGAGTTTCAGACCAGTATAAGTTTATTCTGTCCAACAGAGTTAGAGCTTTCTACACAGTATGGTAATCAAGAAAATTATTTTTCTTCCATGACTGTAAATTAGGAGTAAGTGCACCTAATTCATTGCAACTACATCTCTTTAAAACAGTGGCACTGAAATTGGAATCAATCTTTTCTTTATGTATCTGAGAGGTGAAAGTGTAGTACTGTACATAAGTCAATCAAAGTAATGATGTTGCTCAGCAATGTAAATGCAAAAGAGTAGATTGCTGATGCCAAGAAATTTGCACCCACATATTGCACCTGTCAGTGAAAGGGAGGTTGCATTGCAACTGCAGTGCAGTGTGGAATTAATGCCCTAATTAGAGACTTCTTTATCTCCAATAGATATGCCTGACAAGACAATATGGTGAAGTTATTTATCAGCTCATCATTGCTATGCGTAGCAGGAGTAGCTGGTTTTGGTCTTTTTTGCTCTTTTTCTTTGTTTGGTTGGTTTTTTTTTAAGACACAGTAGATATTTTCAAGCCATTTTGATAGGAAGAGATGACCAGAAGAGAGTTTATGTCTGTTATTTGTGTAGAACAAATGGGTTGTTGGTGGGTTAATAAAACTGGGCTTTTCCCATTTCCCTACATGTATGAGTGATTTTCATAGAAGAAAGGTATGGAAGAACTGAACTGTGATTTAAAGCCATCATTTTATTTCAATAGCAGGGAGCAACTTCCATAAATGACAACTTTTTTTCTTTTGATAACTCCAGTGAAATACAGAGATGACACCTGTGTGAAGCATTATTTTTAGAAAGAGGGACTGGGACACTTCTTCTCTCTTGACTATTGAAATGACATATAAATATCATTTCTTTTACTTCTTCTGTGAGTTTTGTGACTTGTGCCTTGGTGTGTGACTGCGATGTGCATTTTTTGTTGACAGATGTGAATAAGGTATAGAGAGTACTAAATAAAAGTGTGCCACGTCCAAATAGGTAGCAATATGCAGGAAAATTTAGAGGAAAACAAAACCAACCAACCAACCAACCAAAGTAAAAAAAAAAAGTGGATTCACTGTAAACTTATCGTTTCCTGGTCAGTCCATTAGGCAATAAACAGGTCAACATGGAATATTCTTCCAGTGAGTGGTGAAAACAAAAGAAGGAGAACATTGAGGCCTGTAAGGTATTTTAACACTGCTCTTAAGAGTTTTACGTATTCAATTTTGAATAAATAAGCCTTTCAGTCATGAATTGATGTCTATGCGGCTCAGGTAAAGAAAACCATAGAGTTGGAGTTTCTTTCTTGGTTTTCAGAAGTTTAGCTATTATTGCTTAACATTCTCCATGTTTTGCTGACAGAAATTCTCTGGAGAATGTTTATAGAATGGACTTTTTAGTGAATGTCTTTGGGGTATTCTTTTCAAATGGTCATTGTGGAAATTGTCCTGAGGCATATTCAGATCTTAAGTCACTTATACACTGTATTAAGTCTCCCTGTAAAGTTCTTACTGCTAGTTGGAGGTTACCTTAGTGACGTTAGTCCCTTTGCAAAATAAAATCATCGATTGGCAAAACAGTATTATGAAAGCAAAATATAACTAAGTTGAATTTGAATCTTGATAGTATGTTTTCTTCTAACTGTATCTGTGGTAGTTATGACTACAATTTTCATCTTGCCCTAAGCTTCTGACCTCTTTTCTTGGTATCAGACTTTACATTCCCAGAAGAACCCCTAGTCCCTTTGCTGAGTTACTATTTAAATTAGTCGGGTACAGCCTGATCAAGTTGAGGTAGGAAGTGGCTTCATGAGCAGCTGCACTGGCAGCTCTAGAGAAGCAGTAACCTCCACCTGGGGTGTGACATTTAGCTAGAACAGGCTGAAACTTCTTCCTTTGGTAGCCAGCACAGTTATTGTCAGAAAGCATTGTCAAGCTATGCTTATATGAAGTAATGCCTCATGCCAAGGCAGAAATACAAGAAGATACAGTACTTACCGCAGAATCATGATACAACTTTTTATTTTTAAATAAACTTCATGGTGCACCTGTGTTGGAATAGGAAGCTATATGAAGCTCATTTTGGGTCTAGCTATTACGTGCCTGAGGAGAGCAAAATGTTTTGGGCTATATTTCTGCTTAAACTATTAACACACTAATGGAAAAGTTCTTGAAAGGAAACTGGATTATTTGTATTAAAATATTTTTCAGTAGTCTGATAATTATGTAAGAACATGACGAAACTTGAGAGGAAATAAAACCACGTGAAGCAGAAGGAAGTGTCCTCGCTGGGAAAGATGAGGTGAGAAAATGTTACATTTTGGTATAAAACATGCTTTCTGCTAGTATTTCTGCTGAAATCAGCATTATGAAGCAGACCTATGTTAGCTGTGTTAGTTTACATTAGCTATGTAAACTCACAGTGCAAACTTTTAGTGTGTTGTGAGCTTGGTGAATTCGTTAACTTTGTTTTTTTAGACTAACTGGTACTTCTACTGATATTTAAAATGATAGAGACAGAGAGAGTAGGATAGTTCTTTCTTTGCTTTGCCTAAATAACCATTATATTGCCTTTTTGCCTAGGAAGTTGAAGAATGGTCTTAGCCATTTAACTGGTATCTTCAGTATGTCCATGTAGTACAACACATATTTGCCTTTTGATTATTAAGGCCTCCCATATAAATCCATTTTAAATGGTGACTTAAGAAATGCATCCTTCTAAATAAACATGAATTTGTAGCCTCAGTCATCGTTGATGATTAAAATACATGGTTGCATAACATAAAATGGTATTAATTATTCAGTCTAAGTGCTGTATTCTGCTTTTTTTTGTACTTAAACACATGTTTTCTTTTCCTAGGTACCTTTTTAATGCTGAAATGGACACAGTAATTGTGAACCGTGTGGTAAGGAGCACTTTCTAAAATATGCAGTAATGTATTTACTGGAATTTAACAGGCTCTGTTCTTCAAAGCTTCTCTTGCCTGTAATCATGTGAACAAACCTTGCAAGTCACATTGCCAGCTCGAGATTTGTCAGAGCACTAACACAGCGCTGAAGCAGCCCCTGCCACCAGGCAATGTACAGAAAGGAGATGGTGACCTACAACAGGACGAGAGACCTTGCTTACCAGGACGGTTATGCTTCTGGCAACTGACACTTCCATTTTGCTCAAAGCTTCGACATCGCGTCATCAGACAAAGCCTCATGAGTGGTGGCAGAGCAAACTCTAGCCTTCATTTTCAAGTTTGAAGAGAAAAAATTATTTACATGTCTAAATCCCAGAACCTCCTGTTCAGAGGTCACTCTTTGTTGCCCACTGCTATAAGCCATTAAGGCTTCCAAAAGCTCTACAAGAAACGGGACACGGTTTGGGGCAGAAAAATCTAACTGTTTTAAATTTGTTTAAATTCTACTTTATTGTGTTATCTGAATTTGTCTTACCAGAGGAACATGGAAGATGGAATGTTTCTGTCATTCCTTATAATGAATGATAGCTTAAAGGGACCGTCAGAGCTTGCAAGACAAATCTTTGATCCTCCTTAAGATTGTTATAAACTGAAGGACAATATCTTTTAATTCTTTAGAACTTCAGACTATTTTAAAAGGAAAATTATTGATTAATACAATGAATTTTACTGTTTTATCACACTTCCAAGTCATTATTTATATATCTTTTTGGTTATGAAAATAGGCAAATGTTTAACTATGTGTTCTAATATTGCAGTGGGCTTTGGGTTTTTTTTCCTTTCCTGTTTTAGACATATTTTCCTGAATCAGACCCTTGAATTTAATGACAATTGGTACAATTTCCAGAAATTTATTTTCATCAGTAAGAACCTGTGTACCAAGTGTGGAAATATAGATGTTAAGGGGGAGCACAAATGATGACTTTTTTTTTCCATTCACAGAGGAAGCACTAAGACATCAAGGTTATTCGAGCAGCTGGGAAAGTTACTATTTTTCCAAACTGCAAGAAGGTCTCAGAATTAATAAGGATAACATTAAAACAAAAATCTAGAGAAATTGTCTTATTTTCTTAAAAAAATATGGGAACTTGAAAAAAAAAAAGGGCATTTCACAGTGAAGAAAATCTTCAGGCAGAGTTCAGGTAGATTTGTTACACACAGTGTTTAGGGTTGCTTGAAAGAACCATTCCAGGGGCTGTTCTTTGCTGCTACTGCAGAAGTCTGTTGGGCATTTAATCTGTTTTAGTTGCTGTATCTGCAAACAGAAGATAATAATGCTCACTTGTGTCTAGGGTTGTGCAGTCTCTGGAATTTTCACAGTGCAAGCGAATAGTGTTTCATAGTGTATGTAAAAGTGCCTGTTGGACCTTTTATTTTAAAATAAAAGTTTGGGCTACAGATCCTGAAAGAATGGGTTCCCTAAGGCATTGTAGGTAAAATTTAGGTGAGGTGTTTTTTGGTTTTGCTTTTTATTTTTTTATTTAAGCTGTTCAAGAGACTGATTTTTGGCATCGTCTCTGAAACATGCAGGTCTCTGAAGACTGATAGAAATTAGGGTTGCTGTGACTAAAAAAGCCTTCTTTAGAAGATCCCATCATCATCAGAATTCTGTTATCCTCACAGAAATGTACTTGGCATTAGCATGGCCCATGTTTTGTATTTCAACTACTAAACTTTCAGTAACATTTTTGTCTTGCTAACATCTTAAATGCCATAGCTTTCCCATTAGATAAGCAGGCTGATTTCGTTAGTCTTTCTTGACAGAACGAGGCAGAAAAAAAAAAAAAAAAGACTTGGATTGTTGTGAATGTCCTGTGGAGAATTTTGGTGACAGAACTGTAGCAATATGGCTGTACATATTTTATGCTACAGGAAAGGAAATTAGTGGAATTTGTAGAAAACCTATATAAATGTAAAATACAACAAGCAAACCGTCTTTCCACAGATTATACTGGCAGTACTGATCATGCCTACTTTGACAGTAGGCAAGGAGAGTGCTCAGGATGGCGTGTCTCCTGACTCCTGCTCCATGTTGCCAGCCTTTACCCTTGCTCAAGACTGTACTGTTGGGTCTGCCAACAGCCTAGATTGCTTACCTCCGTGTTTTAGAAACAGGAAATCCAAGGGCTGTCCTAGGATGTGTGACATTGCCAGATCTAAGGGCTGTCCTAGGATCTGTGAAAAGATGTGCCAGAAAGGTGAGTGGCTGGTTGTCACCACAGAGCTATTATGCAAGGGGACTGTGAAGAAGATTTCCCCTCTCGCATATCCTAAGCTACATCCTAGGCTTGACACAGAGTGTAGCTTTATGCTCCTGCAACCAGTCTTGAAATGTGTTCTGGCCTGGAACAAGGGTCCAAGTTTATAAGGCTAGAGACATAAAATCCAATAATTTGATTCCTGTTTGAAACTTTCAGCATTTTAGGCAGGAAAGACAATTAACCAATGAAATCCAGAACTAAAATGTTTTATCGGAACATCAAAATTAGGAAAGCAAATTAGGAATTTTTTTTTTTAGATTGTCAGTGAAGTGACAATAATGTCTGTTACCTGCAGTTTTGCCAATGGTAGGTGCCAGCTCATAGCTGAAGAGCATATACATGAAATGCTTGTCGTATCACTGACACACACTCACAAGATGCTACCGAAGGTATTTTGCTCTACTATGAAATAAGAAACCTTAATTACTATATTGTAAAAGCAGATTTGTTATACTTGTTGGTAAATTAAAGATTAAAATAGAGATTAACTTTGATAATAATCTTTCATTTGTTATCTATGTTTAATTAAACTCATAGTGGTTTAAATATATAGGGGCATCTTTTGGGCTTATGTTTTAGTTGTGAAAATGACTAATTTGTGTATGTTGTTATTTGAAGTTACTTTAATTACAATACTTGCATAAGTTCAAGAAGCAGAATTTCATTCCATCTGGTGATTACTTATTTACTTTCACTAATCATACAGTCAAAAACCAACAAATTAAAAAATAATTACTGAAAACTTGATTGAACATAATAGAAAATATGTAGAAAATATAAATCATATATGACTAAATGTGTCTATATGGAGCCTGAAAATTTCAACACACTTCAAAAAATTAATGAAGAAAACAGATAGGGAGCTACAAATACAGTGATTTCCCCAAGAAGCCTATATTTCCTACTGTTTCAACTGGTTTATATATCAAGAGTAGACATATATAAACTGCTATTGAAGCTATTTACTTCTTTTTTTTTTTTTTTTTTAATTCATGTATTATGTGTACTTACTGAGATTGAAGCTGTNGTATTATGTGTACTTACTGAGATTGAAGCTGTTTACTTTCACTCCACTGTGAATCTTTAGCCCAAGTTAAATACTCAGGAGACCTAGTATGTATGTTAATTTAGTGATCAAAAAATGTTTCCAATTGGTCATATTAGGTCTAGCAGTAAAACATTTTCAGACTTAAGGAGATGCGTGACTAACCTAAGGAAGAGGTATGTTAAACCATTTACAAGCTGATCACTTTCCAAATCATGAGTCCTATCATTCTAATACCTTTAAAATCCACTAAGGTGACTAGCAGAGAATTACTCAGGAGCCTCTCTAAATCAACAGCAAGCCTACAAGTGTACCTCTCTGTAGTGTGAAATGACCACCCTGTCTCCTGTCCTAGACATGGAAGCCATTTTTGTAGTCCTAATAATTTGGTTTACCTCTAATACACTAAAATTCAGAGGGATTTATACTGGTACAATATATGAGATTACATCAGAAAAGAGTGGCTTTGCTGCCTTGTTCCAGACATTCAGACTACGTAAACAACAGGTTGCAAAACTATTATTTTAAAACTTCAGTGGTATGCGAATGTGCACATGTGCACAGCAGATCACTAGTTATTGCAGTAAAGGCAGTCTCTGCTTCTGCTATATATTTTCCCAACTGATATGCTCTTTTTATTTTTTTTTTTTGAGGTTGTCATATGGTATAACACTTTTACTAGTTGACTCCTCCCACTTTTCTTCAAACCACATCCTGATTTTTGGCCTCAGAAACCAAACATATGCACAACTTGCCGAACAACACATGATATTGTTTCTGTATAACATCATACCAGCTGGGACATAAATTCTTACAGACAATTTTATGTGAACGAAAAATACCTACATAAAGACATTTTCCATAGTTATGCAATACATACCACAGTAGAGCATATGGTCTAGAGCCGGAGATCTTCACATAGAATTATAACAAAAGCCCCAAGTCAGGCCACAGATCTTCAGACAATGTAATTTTGAAGAGATCATTCTAATTTCTCACTATCTTATTTCTTCCTTTTTCTATTCTGTTTTCGATTTCTGAAATCCAGCTTCAGCTAGTTTGTGGGCATGTTGAAGATCCTTAAATTTTATCAATTTAATTTATTTGGTGTCAAGTCCAATAAAATTGGACAGATAATTTGTGGTGAAATTTTAACTTGTACCATGATTTGAAAATATGCCAACAGGCAGGATTCATCGTTTTTGGGGAATTTATTTCAACATTCATTTTCATTAGTAGAAAAGTGTTTTGGTCCTGATTTTTCAGTGTTCAACTTCCAGAATGTTGGGGGTTTTTAAATTTTGGGGGATGGTGGTTGTTACATTATTCTGCCTTCAGAATAAAGAGTCTGTATATGAGAGTTTTCTCCCATGATCTATAAACTTTAATCAAGTCATGCTCAGCCCTCCTTTTCGATAATCAAACAGATCAAGTATATATTTTCACAGCAAATAATTTTCTTCTGCTCTCAAATTAATTTTAAATACAATTTTGTGAACTCTCCATTTTTTCCCACCATTCTTATTAAAATATGGACAGCAGATCTGTGGGAATTATTCCAACCATTGCATCAGGATACAAGGATTACGTTAACTCTGTTCATGCGGATTCACAGTGGGAGCTCATGTTGGTACACTACGGCCCATAAATCCTTGCAGAGTCAAGGCATTTCAAATCATTGTACCCCCATTTTTGGGGGGTGAAATCCATTTGTATCATGTTTAACTGTGCATTCATCTCTTCTAAAATGCTCATTTTTGCAGTGGGTCTAGCTTGTAAAGAGATCTCCTCTTCCTTGGTCTCATAATTATGTACTAGCCCAGTAATCTTTCTGTCATCTTCAGATCCTTAGCATGGCAATTTGTATTTCCACCTCTGGATCACTGCTGGGAAGACTGACTAGCACTGGGCCTAGTACTGGTCCCTGCTAGATACCATTAGAAACAATTCAATATTAAATTCTTTTTAATGTGGCTTTTGATGGTCTGCTGGCCAACTCTTAATTGAAATTGTGTACACTGATGCTATGTAGCAGATATTTTATTTTCTTAATAAAATTATCATGCAGCATTTACAAACTTTCATTATGCATTTATTGATTAAACAAAGAGAAGATAAACATCCCATGGATAGGCAAAAAAAATCTGTAGACCGCAAAGCAGACAAAACACTCAGGATTAATATTCTTCAATTTTCTTGCACATGTAACTTTATTTCACCATTTCAAAATATTTCATATATAAATAATACTGTTCATGTTTCAGAACTGGAGGGATTTTGATTTGCCTGACATATCTATCTTAAATGTGTAAGGGCTTTCTGAATTTATTGAAACTGGCTCTGGGAAGCTTACAGTATTGATGGCAGACACTGGTGTATGCACTTTCTTTAGTTGTTTTTAAGATGTTTTGCTAAGACTTTATCTCTTAGATTGGGTAATGTATGTTGTGTAATTTGCCAAAAAAACAAAATTCATAAAATTAAATTCTGATTCTTAATCCATGCTTTGGCATGGAATACCTTGTATTAATTTCTGTCTGTAAAAGTGAGAGCACTGTATTTGATATGTTAACAAATAGAGGTACATCCACAATCCTCCCAAAACTTTACTGGTGTCATAGTTTCCCTCCTTCCCACTCCCCAGTATTTAAGGGAATTTGGTTAATGTGCCAGAAAGGTGTTTGCATTTTTCCAAGTAAAGAAAAAGAAAGGGCTGAACTTTAAAAGGAGGAGACTAATTTAAAATGTCCCCCTTTCTTTCTTTGGACCATTTTCCCTTCCAGAAGAAGATTCTGGTGAAATTAGTTAGAAAGACGTTTCCAAGCAGTTTATTCCTTTTTTTAAGTAAATCTAAGGCTTTTGGATTTACTGGACTTTTCTGTCTTTGTGTAAGTTGAATATCACAGCTAATAGTACAGTAATAATTACATGTCATTCTCTTTATCCTCTTTGTGCACTGCCAATCTTCAAAGGTGTCTCATTTCACACATCATTTGTGATGTCCTCTGGTAATACCACATATTTTTGGGGAATAGCTGGTGAATGTAGTCATTAATCTCCAATTTGAGTTGTGTAGTTCCAGATTCCCATTCTGTAATTGTTCTAAGCAGAGATCTTGGTGAAGCCAATGGGCCAGCAAGACTACGCTCAGATCCCAGGAGAAAGAGTGCAGGTAACTAAACTAAAGTGCAGGACTGTAGAATTTCCCAGTCCCTCAGCCAGGCTGCACCAGCCACGGCCCAGGGCAGGAAAGTGAGTTCCTCTATTTGTCTGCAATTAGTGACCCATAGGTTCACTTCAACAGGTGGGAATTGGGGGTTCACGGGGTACTCCAGGCAGTCTTCCCTGGAGAGAAAGTAAGTTATTCTGATGGTCCTATTCCACTCAAGACAGCCAGTAAAAAGGAACACTGTTAATTCCTATTGAGGCAAAGCAGCCTCAAGTCAACAATGATCCAGACCCCACTTCAACACAGAGACAGCTTGTGAAATTGAAAAACAGGAACAAAACAAAAAGTACTATACGTGTCTGAGAAATCTTATCAACCCTGGCAGAGATATTTATTGCTCACTGATGACTGAGAATCTCATCTTGCCCAGGGATTAGTTGTGAGTTACTAATGGAGTAAAAATGTGGGGTGAGCAGAGAATGACAGTCTATGGCTGATTACTCTGATGTCATGCTTTGGGAACGGCAGCCAGAAATGTGCAACTCATTCTGTCTTTAGAATCAAAGGCACCTAATTACAATCTCATTTTGTTAAAACACAGTGCTAATAACTTGCTTGTGCAGTAGCTGGATACCATATCAACTGCCACATAAGCTAAGTTTTTCCATTTTAACAATCCCAGTTACAGTATCCGACTGCCTGTGCATAAACATTTGCAAGTTGTTGCTGTATGTCTGGCGAGGAGGGATGCAGCAGTTTCCAATAGGCAGGGAAAGTGAAAGGAGTAACTGCTAGATAGACTTTGTGCTAAAATGTCCTCACTTTAGAAGAACTGTTTTGAGTAATTTATAAAAATTGGTCTGTTAAAAATCCAACCATGCTTGATCAGGTCAGACTATTCTGTGGTACAATAACATGGGTTAAATCATGTTCTTTCTTGTAATCTCCTCTTCCCAGTTCTTTTTAATCTTTGTAATCTGTATTTTTTTGCTGGTACTCAACTGTTTGTACCTTTGAATTGTTTTTATATTCAGGTTGCTTCTGCATGTTTGCTACAAGCTATGTACCATCTTCCAAAACTTTATTACAAAATGTGTATATACACTTTTTCAGAGCTCCCACTACTTGCAAAATCTTATTTTGTGTTCAGGGTTACTTCTGTTATCTTCTAAGCACCCTTCTGAGAGCAAATGTATTGATAAATATCAAGGGTACCTTGTTTTGTTCCCCACATATCCCTTTCCTTCAACATGTCCTGAATTAAGCATGTGCATGCATGACATGCATTGACATTTGCTATTATTTGATCTTATTCTATGAAATCTCCCTCAGCACGTTCTGCACATTTTAATCTGTTAATTATAGCAATATCTGTACTATTAAACATTTATCTGAAAGGAATTCTCTGAAAACACAGAAATGAAGATAGCTTTCTAAGGAACTGTGGGGTTTTGGCACACAGTGAGGACAACCTTTATACCAAGCCACATTTTTCACATGGCATTAAATGGCTCTAGAGTTTGATAAATTTGATTTTCTCCTACATGTCTGATGCAATCTACCATATGTGTATATATGTGTATTTCTGAGTATGCTCTTTCTTCAAATGTAAATTGTAATAATTCTTTCACTGTGGTTGGTAGTGTGACTGTGCCTGTGCCTCTAAATCTGTGTAACTGGTATTTTTAACAAGTTCATAGCACTTATGTCCTCAGGTCTCTGCCACTTGTTTTCAATAACCTTTCATGTGAAGTAACGTTACTCTAAGCTGTTGTGTCAAATATCAGATAGGATCTCAAGAAAACTATGTGTGTTTTAAGCTATTCACACTCAGGTGGTATTCGGAGGAGAACAAGTTCTGTAATTATTACTTTTAAGAAGCATGGAGGGCAGCCAGAAGAGTTGAAATGGGAGCCATTCCAAGTATGTATCCTGAAGAAGCAAAAGGGGCAATAATAAAACTAAATTTCCCCCTGTAAAGAGAAAGATTTTTGGAAGGATGAACTCATTAGCTACGTGCTGGGGGGCAAGTAATACTCTACTTCCTTCTCATTACTTCCAGGCCATGACCATGTTCTAACTATATTCCAGATTGGAGCACTACCTGGGAATATTAGTGAGCTGGAAAAGAAACCAGTAAAACAGTTATGGTCCCAATGTTAGTATGAAAATCAGGACCATGATCTTTTAACTGCTCCAGTAAAAAGTTATGTCAGTTGTAATTTCGGCTTCTTGGAGATGCCAACATTCAAAGAGCTCTCCACAAGTTCACATTCAGTTCTACTGTATCCAAAAGTCAGGAAAAAGCTCTGATGAGCTCCATTTCTATACATTGCTTGGGGAGAGATGTTCCAAAAGCCCATTCCTCAGTCTCTGCTAAGTCCTGATCTAGGTTCAGGTTTACTCACATGACTCGGCACCAGTCCTTAAGCTGTTTGCCAGGTGTGTGTATTCAGTGTACTGGGTATCATTGCTGTCTCCTCCTTTCCTAACTTTCCAAGAGAGTCTGCTGGTGACTAAATCCTAGAGGGATTCTCCATCCTCTGTCCTCAGGAGCAGGGCAACAGAGCAAGGGCAAGCTGTAGCAGATTGTTGCTCTTACTCCTCCCAATGTTGTAAATCAAAACAAGAATATAAACCACTGATATGACTTCATCCGTCAGACCACAAGTGAAGCTGAGTCAGCAAGTGGTGAAGAAAACTACATGTATTCATAGTGAATGTGCAACTATTTCTTTTCCATGAAATGTTTGCAGCTAATCAACTCAAATAGCTACCTATCCAATAAACACAGGCTGCCGAAAAAGTGCACTTGGATGGTATATTTGGCAGTGCTGAACAACTTTCAAAGTGTATTAGATGTTCGCTGTTTAAGTCAATAGGCTAAGACATAAAATTAAAAAAATTATTTTGATATTTCTTCATACTATAGCCTGCTTTTATTCATAACCAAGTTTAGTTCCACCAATTTCTATAGAGGTGAGGGTGGCAGGAACTAAATCCAAAGCTAAGCACTTAACTATTTCTTTTCATATATCTTAATTTTTTCATATGTCCTAATTATGTTCCTAAGCATTTCTTTGTTATTTTTTTTCCTTCTCTCACACTATTTAAGCATACCAAATGGGTTCATCTTGAATCAATTTCAGTTTGAAATTCCCAGAATCTAGCAATTATTTCTATAAACTTAAACTCTAAATATAACCTCTGAGTATTTTTTGGGTTTTATTGTAACAATGAGAGTCCTTTTGATATACTTCAGTGAAGTGTCAAACTTCAATATGAATACATATTTTTTACACAATTAAAAAATAAATATCACGTGCAGAAAACTATGATTAAGGAGATTATGCTTTCAAAGGAGGTTTTAGGGAGACTATAATTTCAAAACTACATTTGCTCCCATTTGATATTGATTTCTTATCTCCTACTTTGAACACATACCACAGACCTCTTAAACTCTGAATGCCTTTGGTTCAATCACTTTATACTGCTCCATCCTCCTCTTCCTACCAGGTTCTTTGGAGAGGTGCAGGTAGCCAGGCATGAAGAGAGCAAAGTTGGGAACAGTAAATTCTATTGACAATAACTTCTCATGACTTTCAGCACACAGATTTATCCATGGAACTCCCATTAAAATTAATGGGAATCATGTGACTCAAACCTGTGCATACTGAGTGGTTTCCTTAGAGCACTGAAGAGTCTGCATCTAGTCTCTGAGTCCCTAAACAAAATGAGGAAGGTGCAGTGACAATATATCACTTAAATATCACATGCATTTGCAATATTGTAGAGCTTTGAAGAAACATCTGTTTCAAAAACAGCTTTTGCATCAGAAGTCAAAGGTCCCATGGACAGATTAATTTATATTTCAAATTTTGGTATGTTTTCATCATAATGATAAAACAGACTACTGTATTTGCAATTTACCCTCTAGCCATTTAATTTCTGACTTAAATAGCCACAAGGAATGCAATAAATGAAACATTTTTCAAAACAATTCTTTCAGCTTTGTCTTACTTTTTAATCATTTAAACTTACTTTAAACGATAGCCTATTACTAGACCATTAATAAAAACATTACTTTAAATTGAGATTTCAAGAAACGTTGATTAAGCTACAGTAAGACTAGGCAGAAGCTGATGGGATGATTTTCAAAGAAATAGTGCTATAAACAATATTTATGATGTTATGCCCAAACAATTTGAAAACAAAGGCTATCATTTACCTTTGAATTATAGAAATATATATATATATTTCTATGTCAATATTTAGAAGTCCATTGACTTAATAGGAAGCAGTAAAGCATGAGGACATGAACAGATAATACAGTGGAATAAACGGATGTTCTTCTGAGTGTCTGAGTGGCACACGGAGACTCTCAAGATTTTCCAAATACTTTCTGAATTTGTAGAACATCCCAATTCCTTCCCTTCTTCATCTGCCTTCTCCTTTCTTCTCCAGTTCATGCCAGGTTGCCTTCTTCCTTTACACACCACTCACAGCTAACTCTTGTGAAGTTTTGAATTTCCTTACATGTCACTGATCTCTCGGAAAGCCCTCCAGCTCAATACTCTTCAAGAAAGCTTTCTTTTTATTAGTCAGAAGAAGTAAGAATTTTATGTTTCCTAAATTCATGCTATAAGACAAGATGAAAAGGTAATAAATTTTTTTCCAGTAAGGAATAAGAGTTGCAGTATTGACATTTGGGAAATTTAAATTTAGTTACTTCATTTTTGCTCATACAACAAGTCACTGAATGTAAAGTAGTTGATAAGGATAAAGGTCCAAAAGTGCCAAGCCACGTGCTGTCCTTGCCTACCTTTAGACACTCTCTAATATCTTAATATCTTTCT
>VZRE01009728.1:0-15649 GCA_013396775.1 Cephalopterus ornatus
AAAAATCCTGATGCTTTAAGGCATCAGTTAAAAATATTTTAATGGTTGCTTTCAAAAATTTCTAACATTAAAGCTTGCATTTTAAGAAACATGATTATGAATCTGATATTTTACTTCCACCAGTGTTTATGCTACTTAACATCAAAATATCTCTTTGAATTCTAATCTAATAGAGTGTAAGGAAAGATAAATACAAAAATGTCTTCTTCTAACAGCTCAGATTTTTAATGTATCTTTATATATATCATATCAAATAATTTTTTTAAGGCAGAGCACTTGAGATTTATGTTACTAGATTTGAAATTACATTAAGCAAGTGAAAAACTCCGTAGTCTTGTTTACATAATCATGATTTATTCTTCTGTTCTGGAAGATAGTTTCTGTTAAACTCTTCATGTTTGATATTTTCTTTCTGTGTCCTTACTGTCCAATTTTCTCAACATATTCTATCTATGTGCTGTTTGTGTTTTTTGTTTGTTTGTTTTGTTTTGTTTGTTTGTTTTGTTTTTTCCAGGTATTTGTTTTCTTCTTTCCATTGGTTCCTTCATCAATTTTGACTTTACTTTTAGCAGTGTGAATATTAGGTTTCACAAAAATTTCCAGGTGTGTTGAACCAATATTTGCTTTTCTGCTTACAAGACATAGTTCTGCCTCTTTCATTTAGTATAAATGGTTTCTTTGGAAGTTCACATTTTATAAAGTTCTTTTGGAGTATTCACTACAGTGACTTATATTACTTAATTATTTATCGATGTTCTTTCATTATTGCTGTCACCGAGAGAGTTTTCTGTATCACAGCTGGCCAGCACATGGAGTACTGAGATTTGTTCACAAAAGCTTATTGTAATTACATTCTGCACTGTGCAGGACCAGGGGCAAGTGGCTACACTTTGCCCTAAAATATCAGCAATAATGATAACCAATTTTTATAAGGTTTAGCACAAATCTAAGCTGCTGTAAGGTAACTAAACTGTTTCTGCTGTTACTATAGCTTTTGTAACACTCGACATTTTCTAACACAGTTATTGATCATTTTTTCGTAGCATTTAAGGGGTAAAGGGAGTTACTGGTATCTGAAAGGCAAGATGCATGTATATTATACATGTCCCAAAAGCATCTTCTGTGGCATTAGTCACGGGGGTAGTAAAAACTGTAGATGCCTTTTTTCTGGAGTGAAATAATACTCAGAATACCACCAGGCAGCTTCACTGTGTCCCTGGTGGCATGTCAGAGAACGAGACAGCTGGAAGAATTAGTCATTGTCATATTTAAGGGACATTGACCAGAAAGCCTTGGAAAGCTGTCATTATTGTGTCTCTATTGCTGTTATAGCCTTGATCAGGGGCCTACTGATAACTAGGAAATAACATTTTCTATGTTCTCCTTGAAAGAATTCTGTTCTGTATTCTCACTACAGGTCTTTGCTTTTCTATGACCTTGCTATCCAGGAACTTGTGAATCAGCAGAGATTATTTGTTTAATTGGAGGCATCTAGTTTTTCCTGTTAAATGAGTCCCTTTATATCATACAAGTTTCCCCCTCACATAGCAGTTCACAACAGGGTGAACTACAGCTGCTCATCTGTAGCCAGATCAGTTCCAAATCAAAACGCAGCTTTATGTTCTGTCCTGATGTTGGGGATGGCTGTCTCCTTCACAGCTGTGGAAACAGCCTTTGACAAGAGTGTCCAGCATATATATGCACGAAGGGACAGAAGCACTTCAGCTAATCTGGACCTTCCCCACACTGTTCCTGTTGCTGTCTCATACATGTTGTACTGTTCATGCTTAATTGACTCTGCTCCTGTGGCAAATTCTCAAGAGACACCGTAATTTCATGTACATCTGATGCTTGCATCATACACAGTTTACAATTAGTAGTTTTTACCCTGAATTAATTATCTCATTTGTTTCCGTGTCTCCACCCAAAAAATGAATTTTTAACAAAATGCATTCTTTATGCTATCTTAAGTATGCACACAACTAGCAACACTCCCATGAATTGCTGATATAATTTTAAAATAGATGTTGGAAAGGTCTTATAGTCTATTTTTCCACCTTGATGCTATTTTTTCTTGTCTATCGTGTCCTTTTCCAGTCACTTTCACTCTCTGTAAAAAAACATGAGCATACTATATTTTGTACAACTGAGTTAAATAAATGTCAGGTCATGATCTGAAATGTTGTACAATTTGCAAATTTAATAAATGTCAGAAGGAAATTTATTCTATTTTTAAATAGAAAAATGAAGAAATTAGTTCTATTCTTTCTTACATTTGAGAATCAACTTGACATGGAAGTGTGGATATTTCCATGTCTTCTGATGGCATACACCATTACAGCTATCATGTATTCACAGAATGACAGCACAGCTGAAGTTGTCAGGGACCTGTGGAGGTCATCTGGTCCAACCTGCCTGCCCAAGCAGGGTCATCCAGAGCAGACTACTCAGAACCATATCCACATGGCTTTTGAATACCATATAGAAGGGAGACTCCATCACCTGCCTGGGCAAACTGTACCAATACTCAGTCTCCCTCACAGTAAAAAGGTATTTTCTGATGTTCACATGGAATCACTTGTATTTCAGCTTGGTCCTGTCACTGGGCACCACTGGAAAGAACCTGGTATCTGTCTCCATCAGGTATTTATGTAGTCCTTCAGGTATATCTGTATGTTGATAAGATGCTCTGAGAGTTCTCTTCTCCAGGCTGAACAGTTCCAGACCTCTCAGCTTTTCCTCATATAAGTACTCCTCTGGTTCCTTTACCATCTTTGCGGCCATTCACTAGACTGTATGCAGAATATCAGAATATTACAGTGTCTCTCTTGCACTGAGAAGTCCAGAACTGGGCACAGTTTGACTGCAACAGTACTGAAAAAAGGGGAAGGATCACCTGTCCTATCCTGCTGGAAAAATATACTTTTAGCCTTTACTTAAAACCAGCACATTGATGGCTCATGTTCAACTTTCTTCCTTAGGTAACTTTCTGCAGAGCTGCTTTCCAGATAGGTGATCCCCATTATGAGCTGGTGCCTGGGGTTGTGCAGGACTTTTCACTTTTACTTCTTAAAATTTCATGAAGTTCTTGTCAGCCTATTTCTCCAACCTCTTCAGGTCATTCTGGCTGTGACAACCATGTGGTCTGTCAGTCATTTCTCTCAGTTTTGCACCTTCTGCAGACTTGCTGAGGATACACACTGTCCCACCATCCATTAAAGAAGACATTGAGCAGGATCTGACACTGTATTGACCACTAGACTGCAATCCTAGTTGCCGGGAATGATGCTTCATAGTAGTACAAAAGTACATACCATATATTTGCACTGGCTGGTAAGTAAACATGTGACTTACTTCATTTCCATGGCTTCATGGCATATATGAATACTACTGTACGAAGTAGAAGTTTGTCAAGGGTTAAAACTTTTCAAAGATTTGTTTTACAGTGTTGATGGTGGGTGCTTTTTAAACACATAAATCTCTTCAGCCTTACTTAGTTAAATTAAATCTCATTACTTTACTGCTAAGTTTCTTCCACCTGACATGAACTTTAAAATAAATGGCATTCCTTATTCTTCCATCCATATCATAATAGCCTTCTAATTCATGCTCTCCATAAAGACAAAATGAATAAACATGTAAACCCACACTGTTTCATCTTGAATTGAAATATGATAGAGCATATTCAATTCGTGCTAAAGTCTTGTACCATCCTGAAATATATGGACTGATCCTGGATCAAAGACATATTGAGACTATTAATCAAACCTGTATGAACTTATATCTGCTTTGTGTGTATAACAGATGCCCCAAGCAAGAAGATTTGTTTTCCTATGTCTACTCAACCTGAAAACATAATCCACCTTGTTATAAAACCCCAGGAGAATACCATATCATGTATTCCTCGAGTAAATCTGTGCTGCTGATTCAACTTTTAAAAAGAGTTTGAGATTGAGTAATTAGCTTTCAAAATTTCTAAATGGCATTATGACTGAAGAATTTGAAAGTTTTCTACTTGTCTGAAGTTTACAAAATGATGCAAGATATATTTATAAATAGATATAAATATATTTATAGCTAATATTTTTGAAAATAGATTTTCTGTACTAATGTCTTTTAAATATACTATCATTAATTAAATATTTAAAGTATCTGATCTTAAGATGATCTAAACATTAAGAAATTCATGATTTGAAAAGCTATAAAATTTAGTAGATTAGTATAGATAGAATTGCAAAAAATCTATGTTTAAATTTTGGCTGAAATTTCTAAGAAATCTTTCTATATGAACGATGCTGTAGTTAAAAATAGGCAGAATTGTTAATCAAGTAAACCTGCTTTTGGTTACTTTCGAATTTAAAAAGTCTTGAGGTGCTCCTTTGACTAATTAGTTCTTCTGTCCCCAGGCTGGCTATTGTCATTTCATATTCTGTTGAAATTGCAGGGGATGTTATGCACTGTTGATGCTGCAGAGAGGAGCTCTGAAAGAACAGTGCTGTGGCAGATGTCCAAGGAAAAGATTCCATATGGGTTGTCTTCCCTCTTGGAATAATGGGAAATTAATTCAGTTAACCCCTCCAAGACATTTTATTTCAGATGCTATATATCAAAAATTTGTTCAGAACCTAGGGTTCTGAGTACCAGTTATTATTTAACTCTTAGAGATAATGCAATTTTTAGACTGCCTGCTGTGATTCAATTTATTTCCCTTGAATACCTGTTCCAAGAAGATTCTCTAAGAAAGTTAACATTTGCATAGATGACAACCTCCCAAGACCCAACATAGTCAAGGAGATTTTTTAATAAAACTTTACTATTGGCTATAAGTGTGTGTGTGTATGTTTAGTATCTAACAGAAGCTAACAACCTTATACTTCCAAGGAAATATATTGCCTTGTCTGTCTACTAATCTTCAAGAAACATCACATATCCCAGTTTTAGTTATTACTTCAATAAAATTTAGGTATCGAGGAGCAGCCAGTATATTACAAAAAAGAACTAAGCAGTGGTATAAATTTACAAACATCTTGAAAGAAAAGAGAATATTTTAGGTAATAAATCATCTAGATGATTGAAATAGAGAAATTTAATGAACAAAAATACAGCGAATTCCACATTCAGAAAAAAGAGCTTACTAATCTATTATCATTTATGAGATGTAAAAAGATAGTAATGAAAATTAAAAATATACCCATAGATGGATCACAGTGAGAAGCTGTAGGAGCAGATCTCAGAGGAGGACAACAATTTGCATGTCTTATAGATCTCCCACATCAGAATATGTTGTGAATTTTTTAAACCCTAAACACAAATTTTTCTGCCTTCCTGCCCTAATCAGGAAATACTGAGACTTAAATTTTTGAGTACTGCAAAATTATTGAAGATATTTTTAACCAAATGCAGAAACTTTCTGTTCCTAAGCTTTTTCATGTTGTGGTTTGGTGGTTTTTTTTTAATCACAGGAGGATTGGTTTTCTACTTTTCGGAATATACCTATACCTTACTGCAAACAGGTGAGTTTCATTTTTTAATTTCATACTTTATCATGTTTGGTATTTGAAGCCATTTTTTATTGCTAAACAAAGAAATATTTATTGAAGAAGCAGAAAGAAAGTTATAATTTTTGTTGAGGTACATCTTAAGATGCAATGCCCTTCACCATTCTAAGGTATTCTGAGGTATAACAATACTGTTAAAGCTCATATTTTTGAGCTCTTTTTAATTTCTTCTGGTTGCTTACAGATTACAGGCTTTGCATTGTAGCCAATTCAGCTTCCTGAAATCAGATTCTTTGCTTATTCTGCTTTTGGTAACATTAAATACATTAAAAGTTGCAATGAATTCAGTCGCTCTGTCACTTTGCTTAGCAGTTCCTTGCAGATTGGTATTAATTAGAATATCTGTATGCAGTAGTTGTATTGACTTTTAAGATATTTAATGGGATAAAGTCTCGCATCATGGCATATTGATGTAGATAAGATTTGCAGTGCCACTCAGACTAGGAATTTTCTTATCCCCTTCCTCTTTTCCAATGCTCTGAGAAGTTCTTTGCTTTGGGATGTTTTTATCATTCCCGGATCCACAGTAAACAAAAAACTGCTGCATTCAGGAAATGCTGCAAAGCATTTCAGAGAGCTAAAACAGTGTTAAAGCAGGAGGTCTCTAGTCTAGAGGTTGCCAACTCTCCAAGTCCTGCTCTGATTAAAGGCAAGTTTTAAGCACAGGAACATTAAGAGAGGGAAGGATATACCCACACTTATGGCTTCCCTAAAGCACTACCAGAGGATTTGGAGTGTTAAATCTGGTAAGGCAGATTGGAATTTAACTTATGTTTCATTTATATATGCTGAATGGTGAGTCAGGAGAATTCAGGAGAACAGAGCACCCTGCCATTCTAGTTTAGTAAATTTAACTCAAGCTTTTCTGGAGGAAACTATTTACAGGCTGCTATTATGAATAATCAAACTGTGTTATCTGGCAAATAAAATGTTTGCTTAGCAGTAGTTGGCTGTAAGTTTTTTGTTGATTCATAGTATTAACATAGTGCTGGAGGTTCTTCCAGTGTTTAGGTTAGTACTTCTCTGTCTTAACTGTATTGAACCTAAATGAAAATAAATGGGCCAAGAGTTACGGCTCAAATACTGTGTTTGTTTCTACATAGGCTGACCAAAGACTTAATCATGGCTTTTTATTAAGAGGTCTGGGATTTTAATTTAGTGAGTTTTTAAATCATTGCACTGGTATGATCAAAGACATAGCATGATAAAACATACATTTTTCATGAATGTAGAACTGGGAATGGACTTCATTAGAACTCTAAAGTTCTTTTATTAGTTTTATTTTAAATTTTTACATGTCTCGTGTCTCTTGAATGAAAAGCTCAGCACTGCGTAATGAACAATCTTGTGTTGGTAAAATTCTCATGCATCTTAACCAGAGAAATTGAGAAATACACTGCACAGTATTTGCGTTGTATTTCAGACATTAATGGTGCTATATTCCACAGTCTTTACATATGCTAGTGAAATGTGACTCTCTATAACAACTGTCTCAAATAATGCCACTATATGGTAGAAAGATAACACTTCTTAGGTAGAGCCTCTTGCTAATGTTAAGAATTGATTTTGCCTTTCAAAGTTCTTTCATACTACTAAAGAAAATAAAATTATGCTTTTTTCTTTTTTTTCTGTGTTTCTCCTAAAGACCTGTTGCCTTTTATGTCTCTAAACACACCTTTTTCTTCTGTAGTTCATGCTCTTTATTTAACCATCTGTTCTGCTTTCTAAGCTTTGTTTCCCTGTGTGTCATGTCATAAAACTCAAAGTCAAAAGAAATGACTTGCAGAGTTGGGCAAACAACACAGGGAAAAAATTGGTGTTTGTGTGGCATTTTCCATATATTTGCACAGATTCTTATAGTGTCTTGCAGGAAGCCTGAAATTTGTTGTAGTCCAAGTTCCTTTTCCTTCTTTTCTTGTGTGTGAAAGCAGGGAAGACATTTGGCATATTTTAACATGGTTGAAGTTTGTTAATTTAAGAAATCTGAGGGCTACTTGTGAATATTCCTGCTACACTGCAGTATCTTGTGATTGCAGGCTTCCCTCAAGTTGTCGTAGCTGGCTGTTAGGTATCATCACCACAGGAGAAAAGGCATTAAGTTTTAGTATATCTTCAACATCCTTTTCCTGATTCTCTAAGGGCTACCTTCCTCTAGTCTTCTGCTAGCAGCTGAGAGGGGAAGAGGGTCTTGCACATCAGAAATTGGTATCTGCCTCCAGATACCTCCTAGACTGGGCAAGCCCCTTGCTTCCATGCATGCTCATGTTGGGAACAGAGGTAGGCAGCAAGGAATATACATACCAGTCTTTGCTTGATCCCCAGGTTACGAGTAATATTTTCTCTAGGTTTACATCCAGTTAGCTGTTGAATGATTTTGGTGCTGGACTGACAAATTCATGACAGGCCATTCTCGAGTCCTTGCATGATGTAGTTGTTCTCCAGAGGCCTTTTCTGTACAACACGCCCTGACACTCCCTCCTCTGGATGTTGCACCTAATTCAGCTTTAACTGAGGAAGTCCTAAACTTTAACAAAAATTTGAGCCTCAGCTAGAAACTTGACAAAAGAAATGAGTTCAAAACTGTTTCTTAAACTAAGGCTGAGGTGACTTGTTTAAGGGTTGCACTTTTAGGGAGACGTTAGGGAGGCACCACAATGTGAGTCTCCAGATTTGCGTGGCACAAAGTGGCCCACAGCTGCAGGTGCAGTTTGGGCACCTGCATGCTCAAACACTGCCTGCAGAAACAGATGTTTCCTCATTTATCTCAATTGCTTTTAATCACACCATCCGTTCCTGTCTCCTATTGTGTAAGGTATTGGACTAGCCTCCCACTGTAGTGTATGACACAGTTTTTCGTAGTTCTGCTCAAACACTGTCCACAGCTCCTGTTTTGAACCCCCCACTGGGAGGTCTCTCACTTCATTGGTACAACCTGCATGTGATTCTTTAGCTGTAGTTTTCTTTTGGAAAAAGGTGATCATTTATGTGTTCCTTTACAGAAAATACCAGCAGGAGAGAGGCATCCAGTGTGGGCTGTCATCTGGAAAGAATCTGAATCCAAACCAAGGTGTTCTGGTAATGTATTAGCCACTGTGAGTTTTCCCCCGAAATTAAACTTGAGGTTTTTATTAAGTTTTTTACAGCTGTTTAAATGGTTCCTTCTTGTGTGTTGTTGTACTGCTCTTAATTGTAGCTAGCATAAAAGTGCTGTCAGAAAGGACAGACTGATTTTTTGTTCTTGGCTTGCCTAAACACAACTCATCTTGGAAATGCAGTTTGACAGTCAGTTCTCTTAGGTAAACCACATACATGACAAAAGTCTGTCTTTTTTGGACAGGTGTTCATCTATCAACAGTGGATCTATCAACATTTTTCTCTAGTTATTTGACATAAAGGCTACATGGTATTTGAATTCTAATTTGGACATCAGTAAGAACAGCAAATAATTCTTCTAGAAGTGTTTCTTAATTTTCATATGCATTTAATTTGGTAAAAAAACGCCAAAAAATCCCACTAAACAAACAAACAAACAAAACACCAAGAGAAATTAACAAAAGATGAAGACATGTAAATAATTATAATTTCAACCAAAGAAATGTGAGAAGACATCCAAAGGATGAAATGATGACACTATTTTTTTAATTTATTGGTCAACTTTAGGAGTCTGAAACAGCTTTTAACCCAACAAATTGTTTCAGTGTTTATTATTGGTGCAGTGTATTGTAAATAAATTTTTAAACACTTATGGTCTCTGTGATGTATTAAATTATTACAGAATGGAGCAAGAAAGTACTTTCACAGAGCAATAAAGAAAACTCTTCGTTTTGCGCACTGATTTTTCTTATGTGTCTTTTTTTGACAGTTTAGGTTATAGATTTCTTTTTTTACTGCATGCTAGCCAAGAGAAGAAAAATTTGAAATAGTGCCAAGAAACCTGTTGGTTAACCACGTCATGCTTTTAGTCTTTTCTTGTTCAGCTTTTCTTGTTTTTGTCTTCTTTCACAGCAAAATGAAACTTGTAAAAAAATTCAGACATCTTCAGGTAAAAAATTTGAATTCTATCTTCTCACTTTAACTGGAATTGGACTTTCAGCTTTGTTACTACAGAAAAAAATGGTTTGCATGAAAATGGTTTGTGGGTTTGTATTATCTTGATGTAGCAATACCTTTTTATGTAAGCCTTCAGTCAGTCACTTAAGTTCATTGTTGCTGGAGTTCTGTTGTGGTTCTGACGGCACTGCTCACTTTATGTAAACAGTCTGGCTTCCTCTTTTTGACTGTCTGGTTAACTGCTTGTCTATTTTTCTGTGACTACTTGTTATACACTCAGCACACTAAGCACCATGATACGGGAATATATCCAGAACATTGCTTTTTGACTGCAACTGCCACAGACTAGTGTTGCCTCAAGAGACCACAGAGGCAAGCATGCACAGAGCTCTCAGGTGGAGAAACACAGTGTTTTGATGTATTCCTGATCAAAAGATACAGGAAACCTTTTATTTACAGCAGATAGTGTACAAACACTTTTTATTTATGTAGGTAAATCTACTGTTGAAGAACAATTAGGTGGCTATTTGCTGTATGAAAGGAGTAGCAAGATATTTACAGCCTTGTCCAGCCTCTCACTGCGTGATTTGCTGAAGAAAATGCTAACAGCTGTCAGAGAAGAGGCAGAGCCTACTGCCTATCAGAAGTAAAAATTTTCAGTGTTAAGCTTAGGAAAGGGGAAAATCTGGCTGTTCTGCTTCCTGGACTAGATTTGATATGAACAATTACCCTAATTTCATTCTCTTGGCCTCATCTTCTGCAGCCACCAATTCAAAGCAGTAACGTCCAGACTGTGATGATGAGTCTGTCCTCTTTTAGCTGCTCTTGCAACCAGTTTCAGTTACCAGCATTGCTTCCACAGCTTACCATGCCTCCATAAAAAATAACCAGCCCAGAGAAGAGAAGATGCCAAGATATGACAGTCATCACTCTTGAATTAAAACAGTGTGAGTACTTGAGGGTTTGAGAAAAATTCATGTGTTCATCTGGCAGCTTCTGTGTTTTACCCTTTGCAATGTAAGTTAAAAGTATATCTGAAATAGAAAGTTGCAGAGTTTGGCAAAATATTAAGGAAAAATTAAAAACTAAAAGTAGTCAGAAAAAGAAATAATGTTGTAAGTATTCATGCTTTGGATAATTATATGTTTGTTCCATGTATGGCATTTTAGAAAAACATTCATTTGTAGGAATCCAACCAACACTCTGGCTCAGTGGTCTGGTCCTTTCTGCATGTTCATGTAGACAGGTGTCTAGTGTCTGTAAATGGGCCATCTTTCTCTTTCTAGTAGCAATTATGAATTTATATATCATATAATAATTATTCAATTCATTTTGTCTGCTACTTTTTCGTTCTGTGCATTCTCATCCAAGCTATAAGTATTCTATGGCCATTAGTTTCTCAACTTTGAGGGACTCTGACTTGCCTTATTAAAGCACTTTGCTGTCAAGAGAAATATGTTTTTTTCTTAGTGTGTCTCTATGTAGGGCTGTATACAACTCTGTGAAGCTAAATGTTTTACAGGAGATTGAGGCCAGCACTGAATATGCTCCAAAGAGCTATGTTCTCTATTCCAAACAATTTTTTTTGCCCAGAACTGTTCACTGTCATCCTTTGTCTTCCACTGCTCTTTGTTTGTTTGCTCACCCTGGGATGTATTTTTTTTCTTTTTACATTTCATTAGTGTTATTTATATATAAATGTAAAATATAACCACACATATAAGTAAAATTTATATCTGAATTGTCTGTACAAGATATAGGCTTATGTGAATGAATAGTTTTGGGTTTGGTTTTTTCTGATGATGTTTGATTGTTGAATTGAATAATGTTCCCTTAAACCACTCAGGCATTTTCTAACAAAGGGAATAGATTTCCTCAAGGGACAAAATAACCATATGGCTTTTGCTGTATATACTGTGGGTTTTGTTAAATTCAAAGGTCCGCTAGTATCCTGGCTTCAGACATCTTCTTTCTCTCTTACCCAAGTCTCTTACCACCTGAGGAAGTTCAAAACACAGAGAATTGCAATGTGTTTGGGAAAATGGCTGTCACTTTCTTTTCTTAACTTCGTCATACCTGCTCTGAAATCCTGACTTATTGGAGCTAGGACTCCCAGACAATACTGCAACCATCATTCTTCGTAAAAATCCTTTTCTCCTTCACCCAATTAATGATTGATATTTTTGAAATTTAAATCCCAACAGATATTTGCTTTTATCAGCCTGCTCACTGAAAGGTTGCTATCTCCAAAACCAAAACTTTAGCTGTGGCTTTCGTTCAGTGGAATTAAAAGCTGCTATGATTCAAAATATTTCTCTCATGTAATACATAGAAAATACTTTGGGCTGTGCATTTAATTAAAAATAATGAAAATTGTCCTTCGAGATTTTAAAGCATGAAAACTTGTCTTTACAATGTCTTGCTGGAGGTAGGCTCTAGCATCTGGCTGCTATTGGGTAAAGAGCTAAGTAAATTCTGATTTGGTATGTACAAGCTACATGACACATAATGCTTCTTGCTTTTTTTAATTAAAGCAATAATTTTGTCTTTCTGAAACAGATTTCAGAGGAGTAAAATAAAGAAAAAAGGAAGAGAAAGGAACTGAGAAAGGAACCAAGAAAGGTAAATATTTATACTTTGCATGTGTAATGAAAAGCTATGGAAACATAATCTATAGATAAAGGTCTATACACTGTAAATGAAGAAGAAAAGTAATAACTGACTCAATAGATTCTGTCTCTAAAACTATTTCATGAGATATTTCAGGCTTTTATATATTTTTCTGAATCTGCCCTGTAAGCCCTTTTATTTATTTTTATCTTTGTAATAAGGTAAATTTTGAGTTATACAAGAATCTTTTAATTGGGACTAGAGGTTTTGGAGTCAGTTGACAAAACCAAGTTGTAACTTTACTGAAATATTTATTTATCATACAGTCACACAAATTAGCAAAAGACACAAGAGTATTCCACCCTCACATTCTAACCTGATGAAAAATTTCTTTCTTCCATAGCCTGCTATTAAATCTTAACTGTGTAATAAAACAATTATCACCAAGAGCCTGTATTTTTTCCTTCCCTCACTGTCTTCTTTCTTAATTGGATTTTTCTGGCACAACATGAACTAAATAAAACTAGACAATAAAAAGGATACAGTCTAGATGGTTTATTTTTATGTGAACTTTCCTGTTCACTTACTGTAAGAAATATCCCTTAAGTAATCTGGTGCAATATTACATATTGCTTGCAGATACAGTGGCATTCATTTTTGCCCTGTCTGGTACTTTCTTTATGCAGAAACAGTAAAAATTGATTTCAGCCAAAATATATAGGATACTGGTAAAATAATACTAATTCTAGAAAGCCAGCTAAAACTGTTCCTTATTGGATTTATAAACTACATTAAGACTTTACTTCTTCAAACTCTGCCTTGAGAGATCAGGCCACCTTTCGGAGGCGAAAACAGAGGGAAGGTACAAAGAAATTTGTAGTTTCTGTGGGATGATGTCACATGTTGATCATGAGAAGTAACTCCATCTAAATATTCAAAGGCTGTTTGGGCAGTCCCAACCCGTTGTCTCAACTCCTATGATCTCTTTTTCTGTAAAAATAAGTTGAAAAAACTGAAAAATCCTAAAATGGATGGAATCTTGTCTTGTTACAAGTCTGCCCAACCACCTCTTACAGCCATCAGAAACTTAATTGGACATTAAAAAACAGCTGGTAGGAATGTTCTTAAAAGCTCATGAAGGCAGTAAAGACTTCAATATGAAGAAAAGAGCTCCACAAACTGTGCCTGAAGACATTATCTTGATAAGAGAGGGGAAAAAGGAACTGTATGGGGAAAAAGGAACTGATACAGTAGTAAAAGATAGTAAAATTTTAATGATAGAATTGTAATTACTGATGCAACCATAATACACAATTACTGATAGAATTGTAATAAAAGTCACTTCTCCCAGTGTGGTGTCTTTCCCAAAGCACAACTTACTTATAAGTAGTTTCTAAACTATATGATATACCTTAAGGATCAATAAATGCCAGTTAACGCCAACACACTGCAAAATCACATATGCACAAAATACAGCTGAAGGAGAAGTGTTCATCAATCTGTTCATAAGAACCATGACATTAGTTTTGCTGGTCAAGAAAGCTTTTTCAGAAAATTTTGAATAGAAGAAAGGAAAAAAAGGAAAAAAAATTTTCCTTCCATGTGGGAGGAAAGGAAATAGGTGAAGTTATACATAGGGAAACAAATAAAACGAAGTGAGATGATATAATTTTGATTGCAATAGGTTAAAAAAATAGAAGCTTTCTACCTTGAAAAAAGAATTATTTATGTAGTCAGCCATGGCTTTTTAAGATAAGAGACAACTAAACTTACTTGATTATAAACATGACCTTCCTACCCTATCATGTAAAATCCTGTAAAAAACATTGATGTAGAGAGTCAGTTTTCTTGACAGCATCTGACTAAATAAAAATCAGACATAATGCAAACTAATGCTTGTAGTAATGTAGGGTGTTGCCAACAAAAAAGCCAATCTCATGGAAAGACTGATATATCCCCCTTGGCCTCAAAACTGATGTGGAGGAGCACCAGCTACTTGGTAGGAACAGTTGTTGGAACACTTAACTCCAAATCATGCTCATAAATTATTTTGTGGTGTTCTAATTATCACATGTATACCTGGTGACTGCTCTAAAGTATACCAGGGACCACTCAAACACTGGCAGAGAAAATTGTGTTCCAGCACTTGGAATTGTTCTTGGACATCGTTTAATTTACTACAATAGGCTTAATACTAGAGGTTTTTTTCTCCATGAGAAATAGTGGAAGCCTGGTTTCAGACAATTCATACTATTGAATTGTTGAAAGATGAAAACAATATCTTGGTTCAAATGAAGGGAAAAAAATTTATGTTCACAAAAGAAAGGTAAACGTTACACATATTTGAAGTTCTACTAAGAGGCTAAATAAAGTCAGCTAATGTAAAACACATGTTCACAGAATCACAAAATGATTAGGGTTAAAAGATCATGTTGTTTCCACCTGACTGCTACTGTGCAGTTGAATAGGTTGCTCAAAACCTTATCCAATCTCTATTTCTTACGAAATTTTATCATGAAACACATTTTCCTTGATTTTTTACATTAAAGACAGAGGAAACTATTTTGGATTGAAACAAATGAAATGGACAAATATGTCCAGTTATTACCCTGTGTAGCCTTCCAACTCTTGCTTTGTAGGGAGGCAGAAAAATTAAATTGGAAATACTTCAGTAAAGGATTCTGCATATTAAAAAAATCAAAACCTGACTATTCTTGACTGTAGTTTCTTTTTTTCTCCTCAATGCCAAATTGTCCCTTCATTGCACACTACATTTGTAATGGGTAAGTGTCAAGAGGTGGTGCCTGACATCTGTGAAATGCAAATGTTTTGTTGGGGGTTGAACAGAAAATAATTTCATACAAAGCTCAAGCCTTAAGAGGCTTACAATAAATGTTCATCGGAGTCCAGTGAGCAGGTGTTTAGAAATCAATGTGGGCTAATTGTGCCACTTGTGTTTGGAAGGAGCTGACCGTCAACTGCCTTGTGATTGGCAAACACTGCAGCTGATTTATTGCAGTCAGGATCCTTGAGTTGGTAATCATACCTGATGGACATATCTTAGAAGTCAGTGAAGTATTAGGCCATAACTATTGCTGTAGTGGAATAAAACTAATTTAAATTATGTATCTTTTACGTTGACTGGGTTTCCTCTTCTTTGTTCTTGTTTTCATATGGTTTCCAAATAGTATTATGTACAATATTACAGTGTGCATATCCACAACAAGGAATTCCAGCCTTTCTTTCTCTCCTGTGAAAAAATTGTAAATCAGAATTCAATTCAAACAGTCAGTAGAATTACTTGAGTTACTCTGGTATATGCAAAAACAGTATTAAGCAATAACAGATTAAAAAAAAACCTCATTTTTTTTCCTCTATTTTTTTTTTATTCCTATTAATATAATGTGGGAAAAAGTAATATTAAAACCAGT
>VZRE01009728.1:15667-39495 GCA_013396775.1 Cephalopterus ornatus
GAAGCAGGTTTGTCTTTTGTTAAAGCAGTTGAAAGGTCAGCATGTAATTTTAATTATGGTACATTAATCTGTCATAAAAATGCTCATGATTAAGGATACCAAATTTTAACGTTTTTTCAAGTACTGTTAATTTAGTTTTCCTTATGAATAACTTTTCTAAAAGTTCTCAGTTGCAAAAAAAGCTAATGATATTATTAGTTCTAAGTGCAGCACAGAATAGTCTAGCTTTTAATTACTTCAATAAAGTCAGAAAACAAAATTGCATGTATTATTATGCAGCATTATGTTGTACATTTTAGAGCAGAGGTACTGTAGGGTGATTTGCAACAACAAACAATGTCACAAAGCTCACAGTTTTTTACACTTGCTTAATACAACAAAATTAAAAGCTGATAAAACCAAAACATAAATGATGCTAAAGAAGTTAATGAAACGGAGCAGTTTGCTTTTAATGCTGGTATTTTATGGAACACATTGCCTGTACTGTGTACATGACAGAAATGTGCAAAATTATTGTACATATTATGGAGTACACATAAACACATGCTTAATCCAGTTCTCAATCCAAAAGGAGGAGAAACATCATAGTGATTTATGGGTAGGCTTCTGGTACACTATGTGGATATGTAACTACAAATTTTGACTGAAACTACTACCAGTTATCTTAGGGACCCTCAGGAACAGTCTGATGTCCCAATGAATATGCCAAGTGGACAATTTGTTAACCTTAGATTTTGGTGGCTGGGTTTTTTTTGTTTGTTTGGGTTTTTTGTTTTATTTTGGGTTTTGGTTTTTTTGTTTTAAAAATTTCTGCTTTTCCTACATCACTCATCTTTCTAGAGAGATAGGTTTTTCTTTTATAAGCATTTGGAGACAAGCATCAGTTCATTAGCGCTGGTTTGGTTTTATATAATTTTGACTTGTGCTTCAATAATCTTGTTATCCAAAGCTTCATGGTAGTTGAGAAAATCCCTTATCTTTCCCTCCTAGCTGATATAATAACACAGAACAGTTTATTCAAGACCATCCAGTTCTTTGTAGCATGTACTTGAATGTAACAGTGTTGACGCAGAAGTCCAGGACTCTGCACACGATTCAATATGAATTTGGCAAGAAGTCAATTTTATTAAACACACACTCTACTTATATACATTTTCTAATTTCGTGCTACGCGATAGCTCACACTACAGTTGGTTGCATGCAGTGTCCACACGCTTAAACAATCCATATGATTTGCTAAGACCTATTGTCCACGAGGCATCGATCTCCACCTCTGACTCCTCCTGTCAAGTTCTTGTTTTTGCAGGTGGCAAGGCGGTTTATCTCTTTGTTTTTCTGCTGCACAAACATGCTGTCCTTGAGTATGATCTTCCAGCATACTTTCACATGGTAACAAGTCCAAAGTTGCATGCTTTCACACGGTAACAGAGTTCCAAACAGCATGCTTTCATACGGTAACGGAATCCTGTCAGACAGTGTTCAAGATTGCTCACAATATGTTCACTATATGTCCATTTTCCTCCAGAAACCCTACACAACAGGATCCCTCAGGAACTTTGGAAGTCTTATTTTGCAAGTGAGCATCTGCCTGGCGTGTGTCCTGTCATTCTCAAGGTTGGTTTTATGGACTGGTTACACCTGATTCTGCCTACTATTGCTATCCTATGGAACTCCATTTATATTCTGAGTTATCTCTTTGATTTTGAAATACTGTGTGGAAGGCACAGTCTGAGTCTTGTACAGTTACCCAAGAGTCAAAGACTGTTTATGATTTTTGGATGAGTAGCTCTACTATTATAAACAGGAGGCTGTAAATCAGATACAAAGATGAAATCCTCAGAATAAAGGATGATTCCCATGGCAGATGATATTGGTGGTCATCTTCATTTTCTCAAAAGCACTTCCAGTTTAGAAAAGTGCATCAGACCTAACATTGAAGTGTGAAGTATGAAGTATATCTTGAAAGAAAAACACAAAACTGGTCACTTTCTTAAGATTCTGTTCATATAGTATGCCAAGTGCCCGTACAAGTATTCAATCAGCATTCTGTTTATTGCGATGCTGAAGTCATGATGGTGTTGGGTTTCCTACTATTGATGGTGTCTGTGCTCTACTACAAAATAGCTTTTTATAACTTGTTTGTAAAAAGTAGGTTTTTATTTTATACAAATATGGGGGATAATGCTCCTTCCCTGATTTCATGATCACTCTCTGCTGAGTACCAGATTAAGCTATAAGCTGCCTAGAGCTGTTACTTTTTCATTTAAGACTTTTTAAAAGCCTTTTCATTTGTTACAACCTCTAATTAGCATCCCGAAAAAGAGTCACACACTCTTCTCTAAGAGAAATTCTAATTTAGTGAGAAAAATAAGATAGTTTGGCAAAAGGTTTTTACAGGAGTAAAATACAACCAAGAAAAATGCATTTCACTGAAAGATTCAGCACCAAGACCCATTCCAAAGGAAACACCCACTAAAACAATCCATATACCAGCTTTAGTAAAACACAGTTCATTGGTTTTAAGTTACCCACAAGAGAAAGAAAAAAGCAACAGAGAACAGGGGTAAAGAAAAAGAGGAGAGAGAGAAAGGAGAAAGAGAAAGGAGAAAGAGAAAGGAGAGAACAGTTACCAACAAGATTCGATGATTCACATGGTGCCAGCTGGAGAGGGAGAAGAGAGTGGAGAGAGACTGCATGGAGCCTCGTGTGTTTATGGAGTTCAGTTTCCCCCCCAGGCAGGATATCCCCTCAGCGCCCTCCAGGCCCGAGTGAGTTGTGCTGTGGCCAGTCACAGACTCAGGGCTGTGGTGTGGGCGGCTACCAGGCAGCTCTGCCCCGACGGACAGCACGGCTGCAGGGCCGGCAGCTGTGCCCTGTGCCCTGCGCGGGCTGCAGCCTTGCCCTCAGCTCTGCCCTGTGCCCTCAGCACAGCCGCCATGGGAGGCCTCACCACGCTCCTGCAGGGCCAGGCCCAGCCCTTCCCCTCGCCCACACACGCTCACAGAGGGCTGGTTCCGACCCATATCAATAATTCAGTGAGATTCGGATCCAGGATCTCACACCCTTCTAGATGCAGATAGGTACTGACTACAAGTAATACTTTAAAAAAAGCTGCATTCTAATTTGATTTTAATGGGAAGTTGGTACATTACCACTTGGCACTTCTGAGCATCCTCCATACCTTCACCTTAGTTCTTTAGATGCCTAAATAATTTTGAAAATTTGGCCGGATTTCTGTTCTTTGCAGCAGGAGAATCTTATCACCACTGTAGCTCTTTTACAAACTTTTGTGTTTGTGCGTTCTGATTTGTAGAGGAATGATTTCTTGGGAAAAAAAAAATTGAGATTTACAAGCGTCCTCCACCAAACCCCAAGGGCAAATTTTCCCATGGCTTTTTGTGTATAGCTGTATTTTTTTCTTTTATAAACAGCTCAGGTAATTGGCAACTGCTTACCCTTCTGTTATCTCTGCTAATGTTTGAGTTTTTGTGTGATTTGAATCTATTATCAATTGTTTTCAGATACTTTTTCAAAAGCCCAAATTTCTCTATACAATCATTTGATGGACATTTCTTTTGTTCATAGTGGTGGAATAAACAGTGTCTAATTTGTTCCTGCTACTATTCCCTTCTTATTTTGCTGAAGTGCACAAGCAGCATCGGTGCAACATGTCTGGGAGGCATTGTATCAACCCACATATAGTAAAGCAAGTTAATATGTTTAAATCTTTGCAAGATCAGTTTTAAATAAAGAAAATGCCCGCAATATCATGACACTATTAGCAATTGATTATCAAGCAACCCATGAAAGAGTCAGCAGTTTGAGATCCTTCTCTTTCTTTATATATGCTGGAGAATAGGAGCAGAGATGGGTGGTGAAGAAAATACATGTGCAGACAGCAGAGGGTCTCTAAGGAAAGCTATGCAACTTGGTATAGTGAAGGTTGTGAAATAATTGTCTTATGTTATGTATCTGTTTTTAAGGAAAAGTCCTTAAATATTAAGTGATGGATCAATGACACTTCTAGCCTTTAGCTGATTGTCAATCAGCATTGCTTCAACTTTTTTGCACAACAGTTTTGCACAGAGTAGTGTCTTCTTGCCAAAGGTCATCTAACCGGTCCAGAAGGAGGGATGGAGCTCCTGACATTTTATTAAAGCCTTGGTGCTTATTGATTGTAGGAATAAAGAAAAACTGACTGTACAATAAAAAGATACATTCCACAGTAGTTGCCTTTAATCCGACATGAAGGATATGCTGATGCGCCATGCCCTTGGTATTTTTTCAGCACCGAATTTGGGCTCTTTTATGCTCAGTTGGTGCCCTGCTCAAACTGTGTCCTCCTTGGTGCTCTTCAGCTGCTGAGTTTGTGAATGACAAACTGCTGCTCTGAGCTTGAATGATCTGAAGCATAGAGTGTAGTTTGATAAAGCAAGCCATCACTTCCCATGAACTTTAATAGCACTGTAGTTTTGACCACTCTGTGCTGTAGGTTTGGGCTTATCCTAACATTTTACCTGTTTTGGCAGTGTTGTTAAGTGTGGTTGGGGATTATTTTACAGATTTGGGGATTATATTACAAATTGGATGTACAATTTTATTTCTACAATAAATCTTAAGCCTGGAGGGTTGTTTCTGTTTTTTTTTTTTTTTTTATCCCCTATAGATCTTTATTGCAGAAAGGGTAAGTGTCATAATCCCTGTTACAGAGACTAGTGAGAGCAATGCTTATTACATAAAATGGCTTTGTTTGGCTGTGCTAATTTCCTATGTTATTAAATACACAAAATGCTAAATGAAGACACAAACTTTTAATGAGAACACTAATTCTAGAACTATAACACTAATTAGAGCTATACTTAAATTAGCTTTCACCTTGTAGATATTTGCCTCTCAGGAAGGAATATTTGTCACCTTTTGTCAGCTCTGTCTACTAGTTTTATGAGTTTATGTTTTCGATTTACTCTTCGTTAATAAGTTTTATACTAAATACGTTCACTTTACAAATCAAACAATATTCTTCTGCCTGCCAGGCCCTATACTCTTACTGCAATTATGTACTCCACATTCGTGCATTTTCAGCCAGATCACTGATCTGGAAAAGATTTGGGTAACAAAAATCTGATTTTTTTTTTCACTTTGAACTGTTGCATTTGTACTATTTGATGGATTACATAAAAGAATAGGATTTAGCTTTCTGAAGCTGTAATTTGTAGTAGCCTGGTTGTGGTATACACAGCTGTACCTTACCCTGTGTGTCCCAGTTTGTGGTTAGTACTGACCATAAAATTAGACTTGTAAGATATGACAGGAAAATCAAGGTGACTGGTTGCTTATCAGAATGATTCTGAATGAAAACAATTGAGCTAAATAAATCTAAGTAGTGATCACAGAACTGTGATGTGGAGAAGTCAGCAAACATATATTGTGTATTTAAGAGCCACCTGTATTATGGAATGAAATAAGAACATGAATTCCCATTTTATTCAGAACTAGGATGCAAACCATAAGAGCACACTGTAAAGTTAGTAGATTTTAAAGGAGTCTTTTTGCTAATTTTGTGATTCTGGGAAAATTGCTAAAAATACTGCAAATTCTTCCAGCTGTGTAAAATGCTTTTTAAAAAAATGCCTCAGTGGAGTGTTTTTTTCAATTTGTCTCAAAGACAATCTTTTTTCATTTTCATTTGTTAAGGCTTATTGATAGGAAAAGAGCCCTGAACAGTATATCACTATCAGTGCCAATGGTCCATCCAGAGGCTGAAAGCAGGAAGCTCCCACTAGTGAAACATTTCGTGTACTGTGTTTTCTTTGGGGATTAGAGGCTGAGATTGGAGGCTGAGATTTGAGCCCTCTCCTTGAAACGCCCCTTGTGTGTCCTGCTCCTATTTCTGTTCCACGCTGAGTGAGATTGAGAAGCCCAAGGTTAGAGTTGTGCAAGGCACTGCAGGGTGAAGCCTTCAGTCTACCCAGTGGATGTGGGAGTAGAGAGGGCAATAATAGATGCAATAAAGCTGCAACATAGTTTTAAATCCTCTCCTCAGCTGAATTTTTCAATTTCAGTGTAATTTTTCAATTACACTGAAAAAATCAGATATACAATAATAAAAAAGAAGGTATGGATAATTTCTTTCTTCTTTGGTTGAAGGTTGGATTTTATGATCTTGGAGGTCTTTTCCAACCTTAAAGATTCAATGATTCTGAAATTTTGTCCCATCAAAATTAGAGCATATTTTGTTAGGTGTGCACCTTCCGGGATTCAGGTGTAATTTTGTCTTCATCGTAAATTTTGTTTGCCATGGTTTCTTACCAGCCCAAATTATGCAAACTACTGCAGTGTTAGTATCAGTATGTATTTTACTGAAATGACTTACTTTTCAAGACCATTAAATTTGCCAATGTGGGCTGAGATAGAAGTATCAGCCTCGTTTTTAAATGAAGATTTCAAAGACACAGACGCACACTAGATGTGTTTTTATCACTGTTTCTTTGGAATGTAGGTTATGTTTTGTTAATAGAGCTGAATCCTGTATTAAAGCTGGGTGCTGGAATAGCTATGTGTAAAATGTAACAGATTTTATGAGATGCTATGTGCTTTTGTAGAACTTCGTACAGTTTGTATGATGTGTTGAAGTGTGACTATGCTATTATGTTTTTCAGAATGATTTCCATATATTTTGCTTACTTTTACAAGGAAACCTTTTACTGTGTTTGAAAGCCCATATTTCATAAATATATTGTCATTGGTCTCATATAAAAAGACTAAAATTGTTTCTACTTACTTCTTTTCGTGTATTAAGGACAATTATTCTTCCTAGGATAGGTTCAAATTCAAAAGGTAATGCTTGCTTTCATATACTTAGCATACTACTTTCACTCATGGAGATAGTTTATGTTAGGACAAAGGTATTCAAAGGCATATAGTGCGTCATCCAGCAGATAAGTTATGACTACGTGAGCTTAAACAGGGATGACTGATTTATGTGCAGCTACAACTGAAAACTAACATAAGACTACAACTGAGCACATATTCACAAAAAATCTTGCCACTGGGATGGGATCTAGCTGAAGTACAGGTATGTTTTTTCTCCTTCCACAATTATTTTGACTTTTCATTAGAGCATCTGAAATTTTTTATACTGCTGGAAACAAAAATATATATTTTTTTTTAATTAGAGATTCAGGACAAAGTATTGCTGTATTCATAATTTGCAGGATTTTAACAACATCACTTTAGTTCTGAAGAACATGTCCTTATCCTGCAGTATTAGTATTTTTTTAGCAACAGGTTATTTTTATTAAAAATGCTATATCAGAAAAGAAGAAGTTGTGGTGTTTGTTTTGCATAGAGTTTCCAATATGCTTAGGTTATCGATGTTACAAGTACTGCCTGTATTTAAACATAAACACACAGTAAATTTAAAGGAGGGGCTCAGCAACAGAAAAATTGGAAAAAGAGGTTTATTTGAAGCAGATGAGTGAGTCATGGGACAAGTGTCAAAGCCATTTGACAGGATGTAAAAAAGTTTGGGTTTGTTTGAATCTTTTTATTTTTGGCAGTCTCACTCAAAAGAGAATGTTTTAATCTTCAACATTTAGAGACCTTTTCCTTTACTAATTGTATTTTTCTATTGAAAATCTAAAATGACTGGGGTTTTGCTGCTGCAGAACATACATTTGCAACAACCAGTCTATTACTTGCAAAAAGTACTACATCACTTCACAATCACACCATAGTTATTAGTGCTACTGTGGTTCACTTCTTAGAAGTCTGTAGGCACATTTTTAATCCATTTATTGAGATAATATATTTTTATTGAGATGCAGTGCAAGCAGTCTTTGTAATAAAATAAATTCCACGTAAAATTCCACCAACTTTTCTCTATGACCATTTAACAACTTCAAAATCAAGAATTAAAATTTGATGCAGTAATCTTTTATTTTTTTCTCTCAAATCATAAAGTTTCAATATTTACAAAATAAACTTGCATAAACAAAAATTTAAATCTATCCGAATTGGCTGATGATCAATTCTTTAGTGGCAACCCAGACTAGTTCTAAGTCACAGGGGTTTTTTTGACCTAAGTCAACAACTTCTCTTTACAGAGTAGTAAATCTGCAAACGATAAATTAGGGAGTTAAAACAGATGATCTAGTCTAGACAATATTTTTAGACTTAAAGGTCATCTAACTGTTATTTCTCTAGTTGTATGAATGAGGACAAACAAGTCCAACAGGAGGATTAGCTCATAAAAATTTCAACACATTTTTCATTGGAAACAATAACTAAACTGATAAAGCAAGGAACATATCTGTTTAGCCTCTCTTCATCACTTGGAAAATGGTATATTCAAATTGACCTAAATCACACGAAAAAGAAGTCTAGAGACCATTTTAAACTGTTCACAGAAATGAACTTATAACAATACTCCTCAATTATTGCCACACCATAGTTTTGGCTGAAATGGTTCTGCTTCCTATGCAAAGTAAATAAAAGAGTTTTGTTTCTTTAAGTTATTTTCCAGTGCAAATGGCATATTAGAAAACAGACACAGAGGACAAGTGTATCAGTAGTGATTAACATTATGTTTGTTGAAGGTTTCTGGACACAAAAATTATTATCACAATTCAGTTATGAAACACAACAATAAATAACAAAGGTACTGTTTTCCTATGCCTGATGAATTGATTTTTTTCCTGTTACTATAGATGTTGTAAGGTTTATCATATTGCCCAGGCACCACATCTACAAGGAGTGAATGTTCCATATTCCTGAGTAATAATCATGCACCTTTAGTATGAAAAATGCAGATTGCTCCAAACCTCAGTTCTCTTCAGTTATCATAGGAGAGTATAATCTAAGAACAGTTAAAACTCTTTGAAAAAAGTTAAAGCTTTTTGAGCAGGCATAAGTCATAGTAATCACAAGCACTTAGTCACATTTAAGGCACACCCATGCAGACCAGCTTATTAAATAGAAGAATTCTGAAGTGGTAGCTTATGTTGTAATATTTTTTTTTTCTTTTTATAAATCAGTATTACAATTTGAAAGCTCTCTGGAGAGAAATAAGAGATAGAGTCTAGTGATAAGAGAACTGACTTTTGTATAGCATTTGAGATGATTAAAAGCTGTTGAAAGCTTTCCTAGTCAATTATATTGCACAAATTTATGAGGAATCTGAACTGAGTTTCAGAGTGGCCTCTGAAGAGTATTACAAGAGAGCAGTAAGCTCAGTCAAGGTGCTATCTAGCAAAAGGCAAACAAATTTGCCAGGAAAGCGCATAAAAATATAGGGAAATGAAGCCTAAGCTGTTGTGCAGCACACAATCCCTTTTCTCTCCTTGCTTAAGATGCTTTTGACACGAACTGGCAGTTTCAACTAGGTTTGACTCTCTGAGTCTTGTGGTGTTTCTATGTATTTTGAGAAATTAGACAACCTGTCAGAGACCAGATTTTGTTGTTGCCCATTCTAAAAGAAAACGTACAGTAGCACTGTATAAATCCATGAGAGAGACAGAAACATTATAAACATGAAGCATAAGATACAAGCTCATAGAGAACTTCTGTTTACAGTTAGAAATGCTGCCAAATCACCTAGCATCATGCCTGATTCCTCTCTCAGTTTTACTATTTTTACATCCAAATAACACCTTTGCCCTTACATACCCCAGGGTATGTTCCATGACTACACCAGTAAGAGAGAACTCTACTACAATACTGTAATTTACATAATTACATCTAAAGGAGAATACATTCATTTTTATTTCATTACATCTTACAGAAACTGCCAGACTTTAGATAGACTTTTAAAAAATTTGGTATTGAGAAAAGTCTTATTCTAGAGTTGGATCCATTTTCTCAGTATCACTGAAGTGTCTCTATTTTGTTCCTCACACTGGGAAATCTGCTTTTGACATGCTGGTTGTAGAGCACATTAGATATCCTTTTAAGACCATACCAGTGAAATTTCCCTTATGCAAAGCCCTGTCATCTGTTCTTACCATATGATATGCGCTTCAATCCTCCTCTTATTGGAAGTCTATATTGCTGTGTTTCATTGATGCTGCTTCTCTCTTACTTTCTCACTCACAGTGCAAGGTTTCCTTCATCAATTTTCTTTGGAGGTTGAAATAAAGAGTAGAGCAGTTCTGAATAGCCTCTGAAATCTATTAATTATTTCAACATTTTTTTCTTTTTAAATTAGTGTGACCTGAAGCTTCCTCTTTAGTTATACTGGGAGAATAGATTGAACAAGATTTGAACTTATATTACATTTGCCATTGGAAGGATTAATTCCCTTTAAAATCTTGTAATACTATGTATAGTTTAGAAAATCTGGTATTCAAAGAAACATGGTTTTGCAGATTCTTTTGTAGGCTTCTACTTCACGATTTCTTTTTCCAATTAAAAACCATGTGAAATTTTTCCCTCCTGGTACCCTTTGCAAAGATGAGGATTAAGGAAAATGATCCATAAAAGTACATTTGCTATTAAAACAAGCAAGCAAACAAACAAACGAACAAAGTTGTCCCAAAAGATAAGAAAGTGAGGCTTAAAAGAGTGATGGTATGCGTACATTCGATTAAACAGCTGGTGCATGGTCTCTGAGTAACCTAAATCTACCCCCTTCCCCCGCCCCCAACTTCCTATTCAGGAGAAAAGAACTGTGTGGGAGCCAAAGGGATTAATTTAATTTGTAGTAGCCGACTCATTTTTGAGTATCATGAAGTATTTAAGCAGTGATATCAAAGGGGTGGAATCAGATTTCAGTGAGATATGGCTCTCAGAAGTTCTTCTTTTTTGCTTTGTATCATGTTTTTATCGGTGTTTTGAGAGAATAATCACCCTTTACATTTCAGTACTGGAAGTAATAGACACACAAAATACTTGAGTTAAATATGATTCCTCTAGTTCCTGAATCTTAATTTCTGTGCTTTGCAGGACAGTTTTATTTAAAATAGCATTTTAATTTTGTAGAGTATGGTTGTCAGCAAAATTTTAATTTGGATTTCTAGCATGGAAAGGTTTTCATCAGATCTAAGGTAGCAATTTTTATGTGAAGAAAAATCAAAAGTTTTTAAAGAACACTTGTGCATTCACCTATGAAAATCTTCCTTGCTGTATCTGTTTATTTTAAAATTACCTTACAAAAATTCTCTTTTGTCTTAGGACGAAATTTCAGTGAAAAGTCCTGACTATGAAGGTCTTGACCTTCTTCCAAATGAAGAAGTGCAATCTTCCTTACAGCTAATAGGGCATTTAGTTCAAATAGTGTTTTGGCTGAGGTCTTTCAAACATTGTTAACTATCTGATGATACTGCTGTGCAAACACAAGGTATTACCAGGCAAAGATGTTCCAGACTTTGACAAAGAGAGTCATATAGCCATTGAGGCTGAGATAGGAAATTACAGTGATGAAGCCCCAGAATAAGAAAAAACACAGGGGAGGGAGGATGACCAGTCAATTGTACCAAGTAGGACAATCTAGTAGAAAAGGTCTTGCTATTAAAGAAAAGGTTCAGAACTCTCAGTTAGAGGGGTTTGATCCAACTCCAGTGATACTGTCTAGCCCAAGATGTCGGATAAAACTAGAAAAGCCTAATAAGACCCAGAAAAATCTCAGTTTAAACTCTGTTAATATTGTTATTCCTTATATGATCACAATCTCTCTCAGTTACCATATATGTCCGTGTTACTATCCCCGTTTCAAATTTAGAAAAAGCCTCCCTTTTCTCCACCTATCTTTCCCAAGTTTGTAAACCTGCACGTCCCAGTCTTACCTTGTTCGGTAAGCTCCGCTTTTCTTCCAGACCCTTCCATGGCAAACCTTATAAAAGCGGCCGCCACCATGTTAATAAAGTTCACTCCACACAACCTCTGGTGCTAAGTGCATGCGCGTTTTTCCTGCGCCGCTACGTCATAGCGCCCGGAGCTCAGCGAAATGCCGCGACCTGCTAGCTAGCTGGCAATCCCTCGCTGCTCTACCCAAAGCAGACCTACCCTCCATTCCTGCAGGTTGCGACAATTGATCAAATGAACATTTTTGTACACGACAGTACTGGCCTATAGATTAGGAATCTTCCCAATCTTTGTTGAGGTAAATCATGTAGTGAGTCTAATTTACTAGTTCTGTATCTGTAGCATGCAATTTTTGACAATTGTGAATGGTAACAATTTTGGCGCAGGCACTCCAACACTGTGTAAGGATAGTGCAGCACGTTTTAATCATGTGTTTACCAAATTTAGTAATTTTTTTTCTGTTTGTGAATTGCTTGTATAAGATTGTGGTGTTGTGTTGCTTATTGACTCATGCTGTTTATTGACTCAGATACTACATAGGTAAATTGAGAGTCCTTCATATGGCATCTTGACCAGATATTTTCTCTAAGAATATTTCCATGAAGACTTTTTGGTAAATAAATTCAGTAAGCAGATCATTCTGAAATTAAAACTTCTGTTGAATTTAATCAGAGTACTAATGTATTTGCATTTCCTGTTTTCGAGTCGGTATCTTTAAAACTTTGAAGAGGAATATCAGAATGAGTGAATTTAAATGTTAATCCTAAAAGGATTTAATATTGCATATAATAAATAATTTCTGCAAGTCCTACCTGCCTACAAAAACTTTTTTTTTTGATTTTCATAGAAGATTGATACTCATGACATATTTTGGTTTTGAGACTGAATATCTAAGTGTGAAGATATTGGGGAATACTTAGAAATTGTATGAAAATTGTGGAATATTTCATATGGTTATAATAAGAAAAAACTTCCCAAGACAAAACACCTGAGGCATTGCCTGGACTAGGCTGAAAGGAACTGAACATTTCTTGGCATTGCGTTGCCAAGCAATGTCCTTGCTGTTTAGACATGGCTTCCATGTTTTATTGTTTGTTGTTTTGTGGCTGTGGTACTCTCCTGAGACAGAAAAAGCATTTTCTGAAGATCTGGATTCAAAATGAAAGTACAGGCATTGAATTCAGGCAACTCTGATAGTTACAAACAAACTTCCTCTACGTAGATAACAGGAGCATTCTGTTGCCTTCTTTGTTTTTCCTTCTTTGTTGTGATAAAAAAATATTATCTGCACATTGATGATAACCTATGGTTAGAAGATACTGTGGATTTTGAAAAGCGCCCTCTGAGGTTGTATAGGCTAGACAGTTTTTTTGAAATACAGGGGTCGCACAAACTTCATAACTAGAGTTTCATTATCTGAATGTCAGGACCTCTATTGTAAAATGCCTTTTACAGAAAATTTCTTTCTTCTTACTGAGCAAAGGACTTGTCTTCTCTCCTGCATTTTTGAGCAAACATTTACTCAATAAGAGAACAGAAGACTTTGATAGTTTTACTGAAACTGAGACTCATACTATTAAGATGCTAAGCATAGCTTCAGCTTTTCAAGCAAATGAACTAATTAAAGGTGTAAAGCTCACCATGTGACAGATGTTCAACTGTTTAGTGTGGTTGAACTTTTATTTCAGGTTAGTTTTTGTCTCATGAAAAACATTACATTATGACAGATTTAAAACATTTTAAAAACGTATTTCTCTCTCTTCCAAGTAACTCAGTTATAATGAAGTTCATCCAGAGGGGCATGTTTGTTAAGAAGATTTCTTTTCTTCATGAAACAACATGTTTTCTGTTGAAAGTAGCTTGCCTATGCAGAGTCCTGACAGCTGCACATTGGCAGTTGCAAAGATGCTCTCATTTTTTATTTAAGAGAGGGCTTGTTTCTCTGTGAAAATAGAAGAATAAGCAGTAAACTGAAGAAAGACTACAGATTTTGTTATCTGCCAGATGATAGCTTGCCTCCCAAGATAATGTAGGTCCTCCCTGAAACGTATAAAGTTTAGGTGACACAATATCATGTGTTTTGTCTCTTCTGCCTCCAGGTCCTCCGTTCAAGGAAGCTAGACTGGGTCATCATTTGCCGCCCAAAGAAAAAACGTGTTTCCCATTGTAATTTTAAGAGGATCTAACTTTTCTCTCAAAGTATAGCAGGCTTTTTATAAGTTAAGCATTTTAAAAGTTCTGTGGTTTAAAAAGAAAAAAAAATTATTAGTTTCTACCTAAATGTACAAAGGCATCTCTTTAATACAGTCACCTTTGCCCAATTCTATTTATCAATAGATCAGCCCAGTTCTATCCTTGCGTGCCAGCTGCCACCTTCATTTCCACTCTCTGCTTCTAGTATGACATGACCTAGACAACCGTCTTGTCATCTGACACATGGAGACAGAGCATCACCCATTCTGCCTTCTCAGCAAGATAAAGATCACAGCCTCCATTAGCAAATTCCATCAAATCTAAGGTAGATTGATACCAAAGTAATATGGTCCTAAGGCATTCTGCAAACAGACAGTCTGCAGGCAGGAATGCCACAGGAAAAAGTTAGTAAAGAATGGTTTTCTATTTAGGGAGGGGAGAATTTATATGTGTAAAACAATGGCAGAGAAAATGACAGGTTATTTTGAGTTTAGACTCAAACTGGTTTTGTGGTGCAAAATCGTGAGGGGATGCTGATAATATCCAGGTCATGGTTTCATTACTGTTTGCTGCATCTACAGAAATAGTTTCTTTCCATCTCTATAAATATTCATATTAACCATTTCTGTATCTTGGAGTAATTTTGACGAAACATTGGTTATATTGAAAGATACAATTTCTTATCCTCCATTTATAAGCTTCCTGATCTAAATATATTGAACTAAATGGGTAGAATATTATTTGATTTAATATAGTTATAGTGGTCTGGATAAAAGGCTATTTAAATCAAAGTAACATGCCACTTAGTTCTGTGACTTAGAGATGCAGTTTATAGACTCAGATTCCAGATATCTAACCCACTTTAAAACTGTTTGATTTTCTTTAGATTCAAGTATCCTAGCTCACAGAATGGTCTTCAGGAAAGCATCTCTGTTATGAAGAATAACTGAAGTTCAAAGCATGAAGTAAAAATTAATGAGGTTCTTGACTTTCTGTCAGAAGTAAAATCATGCAATGTATCTGTATACTAAAAAGGGAAAAATCTTTCTGTTATGTGATGTGGAAGGTTAAAAATCCTTGATCCTGAGGACTTCTGAATTATTTAAAGTTGTATTCTTTCTACTAAGGAATGTCCTCTTCTGTTAAGAAAAAAGGTGTAAGAAAAAAGAGCAAAGTTTTAATTAGAGAAAATATAAAAAGGTGAGAATAATAAAAGATATATCTAAAGATAAGATAAGCATATAAAGATAAAAAATATATAGACAAGAATAATATAAAGATATATAAAGAAAAGTATATAAAAATATATAAAGATTATAAAGATAAGAATATAAAGATAAGATATTAGATTTTTTTCCTTTATTTAGAAATGCTAAAATCATAAAATACATTTGAGGGAAAGAACTTAGAAGAACAGTTTTGTCTTGAATAGGTTATTTAGTTCAAAAGTAGGTAAAGAATTTTCACTGAGTGTTTCAAATACCTGAAATCATATAAATGGAAATAAAGCTAAGGTTAAGAACTTCAGTTGAACAGATTTCATAGCAATGATATTCAAAAAGATGTTTTGATAGAGTGGTAGCAATAAATAAATATATAGAAGTGTAGTGTTCTTTATATTGACCTCTGAATTTTGCAATGTTAAATTGTTAAATAAATATGTCTTGGATCAAATGATCATGTCTATAAATGCATTTAACAGTATGTATTAATCAATTCATATATTTATTATACATTCAAACCTTTCTTTACTTCTTTAGTGTACATCTATTTCAACATTATCAACATAAGGAAGGTTTAATTGTATCATTGAAAAAAAAAAAAAAGAAGAAAAAAAGTCAGCCCCAATTGTAAGACTAGGAATCCAATAATCAAAGGAGAAAAAAAATGTCAGTACATACTCATATTTTTCTTTAAATTGCATGGATACTTAAGAAGTCTGTTAACAAAACTATATACACCCCTACTGAAGTATTCAGGTGGTATGTATTTATAAACCATTTATTAGCAGATAAAGTGCACTCAGAAAGCTTTCTCTTCTAGGAACAGCACAATCCATTAGGGAGGCCCTCTGTAAAATATTGGCTGACATTGCATGTAGTGATAAGTATATTTTTGCTTACAAGTGTAGAGGTTACTTTACAGACAGATAGATAAACCTCTCTATCCATTGCTGTTATTGTTTCTTATTTTATAAGATTATCAATATTAGGTAAAGAAAAGAAAATATGGAATCATATTGCCCTTTTAAAAACAACATTTTCAGTTAATTTCCTGAAGTTTATCTTAATAATATTTTGACTAATTGTATGTATATAAGTAAAACAGTCTTGGTTTTTTTTTCTTTCACATCACCATAGTAATAACTCATGAAATAATGTGACATTTTTATGGATGCTGAATATATTTAAACAATGCACTAAAATATCTTCTTGTGAGTTATTTCATTTTGCCTGGCTTGCTGGTACTACTTCAGTCTCCACATTGCTGACTTTCAAAATTGCCTGAATTAAATGGTGTTCAAGGAACAACATTAGGCTGTCAAATGACAGCACATGAAGTTGGAAAAGAGCAGTAACAGATTTATGCAGAGAGTAAACTTACCTACACAACATGAGTAATTTGAAGCTCAACTAGCAGTGATGTGAGCAGCAGATGTGACCAATGTGTCCACCTTTCAGGCCTTTACATGTAATTTTTGCTCTTGTTAATACTGCAAATAAATCTCTTACAACACAGTAGAAGCCCTGTTATCTACCTAACCTGTTATCTAACTGGAGATACCACCACCCTGACCCCAAAAAGAATGATTTGTGGTAAAGTGAGAGAGGTCACACCATTGGATAGGTTGCCTTTCGTGAAGTGTAGCTCAATCACAAGATTTTCTCACTAAAATTTCTTGGATTGGTTCATCTTATGACTCCTCAGATTGGCTTGCCAGAAAGAACTAGGCTGGATTTTGGCATATTCTTTTGAGTTGTGCGTTTTCAACCAAGGTTTATGTCCTTCACTTCCTATGTTTCAAAAGGTAAGCCTGACAACAAAAGGTTGTAATTTGGATTAATTTTTGGCTTTAGTAAGAACTGCAGGTCAACATCTCTAACAACAGGGTCTTTAGCGACCAGACTGGAGTGTTGAAGTTACCACGTAAAATATGTGACATTTTTGAATTTATGTGTTTAAGGGATGACTTCTCTGTTTTTCCAGTACTTTATTTCTAAGTGGCTAAGAACCAAATAAATTCTGTTAAAGTGATGTACTTAGGCTCATAAAATATGTTTTTTCTTCAGTTGTCTTTCTATGCAGAAGTTACTGCCTCAAAGGCAGCTAGTATTGATGTGTTGAAGGTGAAGCAGCTAATAGTTTCATTTGTAACTGCTTCTTTATACTGCATACAAAATTGTTTTGCATATCATAAAAACAGGCATTCAGTGGTCTCTCAATTCCAAACTCAGCTTCTAGATGACATATTTATTCATGTATTCCAATTATTAGCCAATCTTCTTTGACGCTGTTGGTGGCACGTTGTTTTTCAAAGAGAAACATATGGGCTCACTTCCCAAATCTACTTCTAAGCTCATCAACTTTTTCAGACTGTGGGAGAAGGTTATGTGGAATAGTGTTCAGAATTAGAAGAGAAAAATATATAATCCTTGTATTTCTTTGCATTTTTTTATCACATCAATGTCAAGGATAAATTCATATTAAGACGTGTTCACACGAATATAGAACATAAACAGCATGAAATTATGAAGATGATGACCATGATAGTAGTGATGATGATTGCAGCAAAATACTGTGTTAAGGAAGAAAGAAGATACTGGTACTCATGATATTGCTACTCGCCCAGCTGGTTGCCCTACCTGCTTTAACACTCTAGGTCTGTGCAGGCACTGAGGTTAGCAGATGTCCTCGGTGGGTTCCTCTTGTCACCTCTTGCTGCAACTTCCAGCATCTACAGCTGGGCAGTGCCATTCCTTTGGGTCTGCTCACATGACTTTAGTGGGAACATAAGCTTTTGAATGTGGCCTAAAATAGATGACGATGAGGTCAGTGCTTGAGTATCAATCAGCCCTTTAAAAAAAACAGATTTATACTTCTGTCAGACAAGATTTAAATATAACATAGCATGCCGCTTTCTCTCTCTGTTTTACTTGCTATGGACTTGTGACCAACTGTAGTTTAGAAAAAATATAAAAAAATGAAATTGGTCACTACACATTGGAATTGCATAGTAACTTCACAGGAGTGTAACTTCTCTTTTTGCTTAGTAGGTTTTCCTCACAGTTTCTACTCTGCCAAAAAGTTTGGCAAATGCCTTGCCTTCAAGCTGTATTTCCTACCGTCTGTCATGGTCTTTGTGGTAGTTTGCCTAGGTGTGTTGCAACTATCAAAAGCCAGACACAGGTCTTCCTAGCAGATTATCTGTTTGCTAGAAGACATGTATACATTCTGGAATTTTCCTTGGGTGTGAGGATGTTTTGCCTCATTCTGTATTAACATCCACAGTTTTGTTTAGTAGTTGAGTATAAAACCCAGCCAGGTATGGGCTATTCAACCACACATATGCATAAAATGTTTTTTTAAATAAAATGTTTAATTTAATTTTTATGATTTACTTATGATTTTCCTATCTTACTAAATTACTTAAATAATTAAGTAGTTTTACTTCAGTGTGTATTTAAACACCTGTTGGCAGTTGTATGTATATCCTTCTACTCTCAAAGGCAAGAATCAGGGTGCTTTTTCTTTTATAAATATCTAGAAAAACAAAAATCTGTCCTTGAGGATTTTTCAGTGTTAGATGCTTAAATTTACATAGTCACAATAGAAGAGAAGCTAAACTACTCAGATATCTTTATGCAATCCTGAGGTTAAACTTTAAACAGGAAATGACTGAAAGAAAGAATACAAGGAGTTGCTCATGTATAAACTCATAGAGAGTGAATACTTACTTGGCTTTGGGTATATCTTCCTATTTTTATTCTCCATGGTATAGAATAATTCATTCAATAAACTGATGCCATAGAAAAAAAGAGTACCTGACGCAGCCCGCGGGAGAGGAAGGCAGGTCCACTCCGGGGTAGAGCAGGTGCTATGCTTCGGCTAGCCGAAGGGCTGCGGCATGCACTCCGGGCCCGAGGAGCTGTGACGCAGGGAGGCAGAAACCACGCAAGCACACAGCACCAGCAACCTGGTGGGAGTGAACTTTATTAACACGGAGGCAGCCCCTTTTATAGGGACTGCCATGGAAGGGTCCAGAACAGGGGAGGAGTTTTCCAAATATGAGATTAAGAGAAGGGGACACAACCATATTGGGAGAATAGGGGAGGAGTGAGGGGAGGAGACCAGTAACCAGGGGCAATAGGGAGGGTTTCACATATAACCAGGGAGTAATAGGATAACATAGGGATATATAATAATTTAGGATAACATTCAACAAATTCTTTAAAGAGAACTCTAACGGTTATTTTTAAATTGGTTGTACAATTTGATCTCTTTGTCTTCATAGCAGTCCTCCACAAGTATCAAATTAATCAAATATGTTTTAAAAATATCTTTGTATTTGTTCATGTATGCAGACATTTCTCTTAATACGCAGAACTTTTTTGTCATGCAGTGATATATTAACTTGCATAATTGGCATATAGCTTACAAAGTAAAATTATTTTGCTTTCAGTTAAACTCAAACACCAAAAATGAACTCAACAACAAGTGCTCCTATTGCACTTGCCCTGCTTAATATATTATCGAGACGCTTACCAGCATGTTTAAGGAGTCCACTATTAGAGTTCTCCAGCCTAATAAGCTTGATCCTTTAATGGTCCCCTAACAACAGAAAAAGCTTCAATTAAAGCTTTCAATCCATTATGAAATTTCTAGCTAACACTGTAGGTTTTCAGGTACTGTGATTTATACAAATACTGGAAAGTGTGTACAAGAAAGTATAAATGGAAGATCACAGTTAGAAACCAAGTGCTCAGCCTAGTTGTGTGAGGACATGCTTCTTTTAATTTTGCTAATCTTAAAAAAAATTGTAAATCTACTCCTATCCTTGTACATACCAGCTAAAATATTCAACATGTGTACTGCATTTTCATTCAAAGTGGCTGAGGATGATATCCTTCTTTACAAACTGCCCAATAATCTTTTTTCCTTCATGTCTAAGTATTTCCATTTGAGAACACAGTTTCTGTTACAGCAAAACTTTTGAATATGTGGGCAATCGGAAGTCAATATGGCTACTCATGTGGTAATCTATTTTTGTTGGACTAGAGATTAATCAAACACAGTGTGAAAAAATCCTTATTTTTTTACATATTTGCCTCAGATCCATGCCTGAGACATGTGCTTGTCCAGTCAAAAATATACACACTGCAGAGGACAAAACTAAGATATCTAGAGAGAACCTGCAATCAGAATTGCCCCTGAAAATTGGATTTTGTGAGTGTGTCAGATTTAGTATGACACTAGCAGTTTATTTCATTGTATCAAAAATACATTCATAGAAATGCTGACCCAGTCTTGCACCTCAGATCCATACTGTCATTCCTTCAAGGCAGCCTGCTTCGAACATTTCAGCTCCAGTTGATAGAGTGAATGCAACTTACGGGTCTTTCTGGCTCAAGTGAGCATTAGTGGTATCAAGAGGAGACAGCTGTGAGAGCTGCTAGCAGCAGACTTCTCTGTCAAAAGACAAGTAACCAGGAACTTTAATTAGAGTTATTGTGTGTTTGGTAATCTCTGTCTCACATAAGATTTTCCTGCATTCTGTATTGCTGGGATAATTTTGGACAAAAAAGGACAAAAATTCAAACTTGACTCTAATAATTTTTCAGTCTTTGAATACTAAGAACTGGGCTTCACACTGAAATTGTGAAGACACTTTAATCAGAGTAATTTCTGTTGATGTCCTTGAACAGCACTAGGTGTATTTTAACATACTAGGAATTAAATTCTGATTCTCCTTGATTTTCATTGACCTTTGGTCTTTTGAATACACACTCCCATGTTTATTCTTTGAAATTTCAGAACACCTTGTGTTTTGCCTAGGTTTTTCAACAGCCAGAGATTTACTTAACTTTTTCTAATGTCAGTACTATGTAGTATAATATGCCTGGTGTCACTGGCATTTCTTTCTCCTAAATTACTCTGAAGGGGATTATTTGACAATAAATGCCCATAAAACATGTTTTTATTTACCAGTCCAATATAAACCTTTCCCCTTGCAGCAGTCACACAGGCTATTTCATTGTTCCCAGCACATTGCTTGAGATTCAGACCTCTTTATTGTTCTGAACTGTTTGTTTTCTAATAGGCTGCAGCATTTTGGAAAGTAAAAAGTGTAATTTTTGTGTTCTAACATTTAATTCTTATATAACGACAACTACTATTTTGCTGTTATACAGCTAATACCAGTGATTATAGTGGTAATTTACAATATTGTAGTTCTTACAGTCTTGCTTGAGGTTGTGACGTTATAACTTAGGTGGGTGATTGTATTTGCAATGAGCCCTAAATACCAGTTATATGGGAAGAAGAAGGTCTCTCAGGAACATTTTAGTGTCAATTAAGTTGTTCTCACTCAGAGCACATTACTCTGCCTCCTTCACATGATGACATAATCTAGTCAAGGCACAAATAACAAGGAATCAGAGAGAAAGGTCCTGATTTTGCTGCTTCCCAACACCCACGCCTCCAAAGTAAAAGGATATTTAAGGCTTTAACCTGAAATTAATCCACCTTGGCAATCCTGGCTGAGGAAATCAGTGTCAGTATTCTAACTTCTAAAGGATTTAACTCAGTTTGTTGCGTTGAGGTTGACTGGCCATCAGGTGCCCATCAACTCCCTTTATCACTCCCCCTGCATCAACAGGGTAGGGAGAGACAATACAATGAAAACTCATGGCTTGAGATAAGGACAGGAAGATTGCTTATCAGTTTCTGTCGCCGGCAAACCAGGCTTGCCTTGCAGAAATTAATTTAGTTCACTGCCGATTAATTGTGATAGAGTAAGAGAGTGAGAAATAAAATAAAACAACCTTACCCCCAGTTCTCCATTATTTCAAGGCTCAACTTCACTCCCTGATTTTTACCTCCTCCCTTTCAATCATGCAGGAGGATGGGGAATGGGAATTTGGGTCTGTTTATAATACTCTGTCTCTTCCACTTCTTCCTACTGTCACTCTTCCCCTTCTCCACAGTGGGGTTCCTCCAAATCGATACAGCCTTTCATACACATGTGCCGTTTACACAGGGTGTATTTCTTCAAGAACTGCTACAGCAGTTCTATGGGGTACAGTCCTTCAGAAATGGCATGCTCCAGCCTAGGTCCCCCATGGGTCATAGCTCCTACCATGAGCCTGCTCCCGTGTGGGCTCTCCGTGGGTCCAGGCAGCTTCCTTTAGGGCACATCCACCTGCTGCAACATGGGATTGCAGTTGGGTATGTGCTCCATGATGGATCTTCATGGTCTGCAGGGCCACAGCTGCCTCAGTATGGTCTGCAGGGGAATATTTGCTCTGGTGCCTGGAACACCTCCTCCCCCTCCTCCTTATCATAGTGTTTGCAGTCCTGTTGCTCTCACAGACTCTCACTCCTCTCTCCCAAAAAAACTTTTGCAGCAGTTTTTACTCTTTGTTAACTATGTTTTCACAATGCTGCTGAAGGGCTCAAGTTTGGCTAGGGAAGGGTATGTCTTGAAGCTGGTTGGAACTAGTTCTGTCCCACATGCGGCATCTGCTGGTGTCTTCTCACATAAGCCACCTCTGCGGCCTACTTCTGCTACCAAAATCTTGTGATGTAAACCAAGTACATTCCATGAGGGTGCATTTAGGAGATTTGGATCTACATGATGTCTATTTGTAAACTCTTCCATTGGGCTCCCAATGCTGCTGGAGTTACACTGTAAACCAGATGAAAATGTTCTGGATTAAAAATGAGCTTGCAATGATAGACTTGTACTTCTGCTACTGCATATTGACTTGAAAATATTTTTTCATGATGACATAACAGTAATTTCAAACCAATTTTCCTGGAATGGATGAGGTCTCGACGCAGTGGCAACATTTCCTTTTGAAAAACAAACAGGCTAAGCACATTTATTCTTCTTTGTTGTAAAGGTTACATTGATTTTCTGCTAAACCATTTTTTGATAACAACACATAGTGGAAAAATGCTTTGTAGCTCTGGACTTTCATGGTTTCAGTGGCCTTGGTATTGTTATGTTGTGTGAAGGAGTCTGCTGATCACACTTTTTTGGTAAGTGTTATCAATTTAGGTCATAGCTTTAGAAATTCTGTATCAAGTTACTCTTGTTACTGACGTTTATGACTAAGTTCATATTGCCAAATCAGTTAATACGTTCAAAATAAGGATGCTGCTGTTTGGTTAACTTGTAGGTACTTTGTTTTTTCTCTGTGTATTAAGGAAAGGGTGAGAGGCAGGTTTCCTGAATTTCTCCAGGAAAAGAAGAAAGCAGTAAGAATAATGTCATGGCCATGGATTGGTACTGATAATAAAACTAAGTATTTTCATTTTTTTTAGAAAAGTGTAGAAAACCAGGAATTTGAAGTAACAGAAGGTGTTTTGGTTCCACAAATATCTGCTGGAAAAAAATTAAGTAGACAGTCCATTAAGGTTTTGAAATGTACGAAGCATGAATTCTTTCAGAAGAAGAAAATTTCTTGAACAGAATCTGTACAAATGAAGGAAAAATAAACCTCAGAAAGTCTAAAAATGGAAGGTATGAACAGTGTTGAATAGTTAATATCTTCCTGTTTTCACCAGGAAAACAAGTTGTGAGAGATGTTCCATCATGGCTAGGCTTCGCGAAC
>VZRE01009729.1:0-11135 GCA_013396775.1 Cephalopterus ornatus
GATGATGATGATGATGATGATGAATGTGTTATAACACAGGCTAGCTATTGTTTTAGATGTTGTTTTCCTCTGTTAATATTTTATACTGTGTGTGATGAATTAACCTTCCCTCCCCGCCATTGTACTAACATGGGCCCTTATGGTAGCCTGACCTGTGAGAGGGAAAGCTTTATACTGGTGTTTACCACCGTCTCCTTACTTATGACATCCTTCCTCAGTTCTCCAGAATAAATCACAGAATGAACAGCTGTGGAAGACAGGCAGAGAGACCAGCTTCAGGAATGAGGTTGCAGCAATTTCATGCCCTTGCAGCCTCCCTAAAACACAGGCTTTAGAGGCTGAGGCAGGGTAAACCTCAATCCTATTCCACCTTTCAGTTCCAGCTGATGACATTTGCAATCCTTCTGTTTTGCTGAATGTGGCTGCTTCTGTCTGGCCCTTTCTGATGGAGTTCCACTGTCTTCGTTTGGCACTTTAAGTTGAATTTGGGCACCAAATAAAGCAGATGTTAGCAAAAACCACTGCCTCTGGGGAAAACTGAAACTTGGATGTACTAGGCAAAAAAAAAAAAAAAGCTGGGAAAAGAGCTGAGTGGAAGGAAAGAATTTTAGAAATCCCTCACACCTTACTTTTTCTGTGAGTAAAGAGGATAACCAAAGAAAATATGATTTTCTTAGGTTTGCAAATAAGGGAAGCAGCGAAGAAGTTCCCATTATCTCCAGGAATGGATGGGTGTAATAACCCTGAGTTTAATAATTTCTTCAGGAAGAATAGAATATTGAGAAGGCTTAAATCTATCTGAAGAATGATACACTCCACAGGAAGTTGAAAAAAACATTTGGATGGCAAAGAGCATCAGATAGGAAATAAAATAACAGAAGAGTTCACAATTTCTCCTTGTAAGGCAGATTCAAAGAGAATTGATTTTGAAATTTTAGATTCTGAGTCCCCTGAGGAGACCAGATGTCAAACATTCCAGAGTACTGGAAAGACAGAGAAGATACCTGGAAATTGTAAAAGAAGATGTTTTCCTGTATCCTAATGAAAATTTGAGGAAGGTAGTCACTATTTTAGTAAAGTGGAGAAAATAAAAATCATTACACAAACACAAAAAAAAAAAAAAAAAAATTAAAGAAACACGGATGATTGTGTGTACTGCAGATTTAGAGCCCAGCAGAGCAGCATGGGCTGTATGAGCTAGGACTCAGCAAGCGTTTGTTTTAGTGCCATATGGAGGACACCACAGACACTGAGAGTAACAACAGTAACCGCATTAATTCGGGGGATTTTCTCCAGCACTGTTAAACAATATGGGAAATTATTGGACTATTAATTTGAAAACTATTAGAGCATCTACTAAATTACTTTGGACATTGTTTCTGGCAACAAATTACACAAAAAGCAGTTTTGTTTACACTGAAGAAAAGCCAGTACCTCTGAAAGCAAATAATTAAACTGTAGGTTTCCACTGCTAAGCTTCTCCTCACTGCAGGCACAGCAAAATAAAATGTTTGGATGGGCAGGAATTTGCTGTAGTACTCTATGCTGAGCCCTGGAGCTTGTCAGTATAAGACCCCAGAAAAACTGAGTAAGGAATTGAGAACTTCTTACAAAACACTCAGAACTGAGAAAAGACAAAACAATCCATGCTGTGTGATTTGTACTCCTAGAAATCCCTTGCAGCTTTTGGCTGGAGGATTAAAAGAGCATTTAGTTAGTTTTATTTGGTACATTTCTGTGTTCAGGAATACCAGAGCTGTACACAACCAGATCACCACCTAGTACAGTACAGGACAGGCTCAGGCCTGAGTGTATGACTGCATTTCTGTCAAATGAGCTAGAACACACAGTACAGTATTTATTCTGGCTTCATGGTCACTGCAGGAGGACAGGTGATACGTGATCTGCCAGAAAACCTGCCAGAATATTTAAGTATCCTTTAAATACTTTTGTTTTGAACAAACTTGGATCCACAGAGTGAGTTTCTACTACCCAAATTATTTTTTCTTATGAATCTACAATATTTTGGATCCAGCATATGTGCTCTAATCCATCCATTTTTATGAAGGCATGGCTGAGGGATAAAAGCACAGGAGGAGATTTCATTCAGCAAGGAATAAATATGCAGGAAATAGAATGTAATACATTAGCACTAAGAAGGTGGATCCTTCTTTCTTCTCTTTTGGAAGAGGAGACACACCATATTTGAGAGTTTGCCCAGACAGGCAATATATTTTATAGACGGAAGACCCTTTGTGCTCATCCACATATGTGCTCCCAGAAGTATTGTTAGCATTTGAGGGAAGCTCAAAGGTTCCTGAGTACATTTCAGGGAACTGAAGTCAATGAAAGGGTAAATTTTTAAGTTCAGTTGGAAGAATGAATAAGTGTACATGCTTTCAGCACGTTATACTGCCAGTTATACTCCAGAAAACAAAACAAAGCAAATAATAACTGAGGTTTTGTCTTTTAGTGATTTAATCAGAAGTGAACCTTTCCTGGAGAAGCTGAACGTGACAGGAATCCCAAAACGCTGATAGCCAGTGTACCTGAAACAAAAGATTTCCCCAAAGCTTTTCAGATCAAACCCAGAGTCACAGAATTGTTAGGTTGAAAGGGACCTCTGGAGGTCAGGTAGTACAACCCCCATGCCAAGGTAGGGTCATCTATAGCATGTTACACAGCAACGTGTCTAGGTGGGGTTTGAATGTCTCCAGAGAGGGAGATTCCACAACCTCCCTGGGCAGCCTGTTCCAGTGCCCTAACACCTTCAACGTAAAGAAGTTCTTCCTCATGTTGATTTGAAAGTTCTTGTGTTTATGTCCATTGTTCCTCATCCTGTCACTGGACATCACTAAAAACAGGCTGGCACCAATCTCGGCTTTTACCCATGAGATATTTTTACGAATTAATGAGATCTCCTCTCAGTCTTCTCTTCTCTAGACTGAACAGGCCCAGCTCCTGCAGTCTCTCCTCATAAGAGAGATCTCCAGACATCTGATTATTTTTGTGGCATTCCATTGGTCCCTCTCCAGTAGCTCCTTGTCATTCTTGTCCTGACAAGCCCAGAACTGCACAAACTATTCCAGATGTGGCCTTACTAGGGCTGAGTAGAAGGGGAGTATCACCTCCCTTGACCTGCTGGCCACACTCTTCCTGATGCCCCCCAGGATACTATTTGCCCTCCTGGTCACAAGGACACACTACTGACTCATGGTCGCTTTGCTGCCCACCAAGACTTCCAGGTCCTTCTAGTAGGTCAGCCCACTGCCTGTACTGGTGCTTATGGTTATTCCTTCCCAGGTGCAGGACATCATACATGCCCTTGTGCCTTTGTTGAACCTCATTAGGTTTCTCCTTGCCCACTTCTCCAGCTTATCAAGGGCCCACTGAATGGCAGCACAGCCTTCAGGTGTATCAGCCATTCTCCATAGTTCCATATCATCAGCAGAATTTCTGAGAGTACATTCTATCCCTTAATTCAGGTTGTTGCTAAATAAGTCGAAGAAGACTGGACCTGGTATTGATCCATGGGGAATGCCACTGCTACAGGCCTCCAACTGGATTCTACACTGTAACAACCCTCTCAGCTTTGCCATTAAGACAGTTCTTGATCCACCTCACTGTTCATTCATGTAACCCACATTTCCTGAGCTTACCTATAAGGATGCCATGGGAGGCAATGTCAAAAGCCTTGCTGAAATCAAGGTAGCCGACATCCACTGCTCTCCCCTCATTGACTCATCCTGCCATGTCATCATGGAAGGCTATCAGATTGGTCAAGCATGATTTCCCCTCAGTGAATCAATGCTGGCTACTCCTGGTGACCTTCTTTTCTTCTATATGCTTGTTGGTGACCTCCAGAATTCTGTGTTCCATCACCTCTCCAGGGATGGAGGTGAGGCTGACTGACTGGTAGTTTCCTGGGTTTTCCTTGTCTTCCTTCTTGACCTTTTTGAAGATGTGAGTAATATTGGTCTTCCTCCAATTGTCAGACACCCCTCCTGTTCTCCATGATTTTTCAAAGATGATGGAGAGAGGTAGAGCAACAACATCTGCCAGCTTTCTCAGTGCCTGTAGGTGCATCCCTACAGGGGAGAAAATGGGACCACTAAAGATGACCTGATATATACCATAGCCACATACCAGCAAGATCTAGCGAGAGATAAAAGGAAGAGACATATGAAGAAGAATACAGAGCTGTCCTATTTGGGAGCACAGTCAAAGTGGATTTAATATGACATGAAACTTGTTATTTTAAGCCAACATGGACTGGCATCATTGCAAAAAAACCAAAAATGTCTGTGCTCTCTTTCCCATGGGAATGCTTGTTTTTCCCCTTCCTCCTCCTAAAGGTACTTTCTTTCTCTCTTTCTCTGTTTTACTTTGCCGAGTTAGTTTTAACCTGGATCGATTTCCCAATCCGTTTCACTTCATGGCCACACAAGAGATTGCGTTGTCAGGACTAATTTTAGGGGCATTAGGATGGACTTAGCTGATTTAAACTATGTAACAACTGTGCAGTTTGTGTAGCTAAAGCACCTATTTCATCTAGGGACAGAGAGAGGTGCCTTGGTTCCTGCCAGAACAGGGCTACTTTTTTGCAGTAGCAGGGAGGGGACATGGCTCCAGGTGTGTGGCTCAGACACCAAGGTTATTCTATACCACTGCAGGTCATTGCCTCACTGCTGGGGGCAAGGGGGAAGAGACTCTCACTTCTGAGGAAAAGGGTGTTCCTTCTGGTCCAAAAAAACACTGCTGTGGAAGGAAGCTGTCCCACACTGTTTATTGCCGTGGGCTCTGCAGTGAGCTTTTTTTTTTCCGCATGTAATTACTCTCTCTTTTGTACACTTCTGTTATTAGTATTGTTGCTGCTACTTTTCATTTTCTTATCTAATTGCTGTTTCCAGAAAATTGTTCTTATCTCAAGTTGTGATCTTTACCTTCTGTGCCTCCAATTCTCCTCTCCAGCCACCTGCAGGTGGGAGTGGGAAAGGGAAAGGGGAGCAAGCAAAGGGTGGTTTTAGTGGGAGTACCAAATTGGGGAGTACCTAAGTTACAACAAGAGGAAGATAAACCCAAAGAGACTTAATTGTCACCTTTCAGTCACCAGTAATTAACATGGCCTTTGTTTCTCACAGATATGTTTTTTTCAGATAAGTCAGTTTACAGATGGTGTTAAGTAAGTTTATACCATACTGGAAACATAACTGACTACAATATGCAATTATTATATAGATAACAGTTTTTCTGTTTATGAGGCTGATATAAGTCTGTCTTTTTATTGTGTACATTTTTAAATGTTACTTTCTTAACTTCAAGAGAATGCTATGGCAGTGTGGACTGCATTTAAGGGCTGAGGTTCTCAGACAGAAATTGTGGGCAGGGGGCTGTGAAGATCCATTTGTTGTTATGCATGGCTAATTAAAACCAAAAAGAAATTAAAATGGATTCTTTACAAGAACCTTAAGTCATTGAATGGTCACTGCAAGTGTCACCCATCGTTTTCTAAAGACCTCGTAGTCTTAAGAGAAGGCAGGACGCTCTGGATGGGGACAGAGACTAAGTAGGTTAGTTTATGAAAATAAGACCAAGCTGTGATACAAGGCAGCCTAGAAAAGTTTAGAACCATTTTCTAAACTGCCTGAGCTCTAATCTTTCTTATGTAGACTGAGCTTGCTACAAGAACTTCCCCTTTCTTAGCATGCCTATTTAGAATTGGCTTTGTAGTGATGACAGGGACAAACAGCTGTGGTGAGAGTGACCACTTACAGCTACTTAGTCCATCGCTTTGCTTGATAGGCCACTTCTGTTTGTTTCTCCTTTTGTTTTCTCTGAGAAGACAGATACTTGGTGTGTGCTGATTGCTCCACAGATTTATCGGTCGACCTGAATATCTATGTGTGGCCTCCTTAAAAATAGTATAATATTGGGAGGTTTTTTCATTCTGTATGATAGAAATGTTCATTTCTGTTGGTCCTGGAGAGGAGAAATGGGAGAAGTAAGAGCAAACCCATTAGGTCAGCTGAAATGATGAAGGATGAGTGATGTCTCCTTTCTTAAAAGAAATCAGTGGACTGAAATGCCTCTCCTAATCCGGATTTCAGGTATTTTCTCCCTAGGCACCCATGTATGGCCATCAGTGAACACGCAGTGCATATGAAAACAGAATGCATATGCTAAAAAACCTTTTGTCCAATCTAATGTGGCAGATCTTTTGTTCTCTGTGCCAGGGAGATGTGAGATTTTGGAGAACAAATAGCTCATCTGTGGCTTTGTGAGCTAATGTAGCTCCTGCAGGGGCAAAGATCTGGCAGAGTTGTTGCTATTGCACCAACTATACACAGCTAGTGTGAGCAGGCGGGGAGAGGGGACTATGTGACACCAACGCTTTCCCCATCATCAGGCTTACGGGTTGTGTTGTCACATAGGACAGCTGCTGCTTGTACTGCACCTAGCGATCCTCTGTATGCTCATGCTTCTTGCAGTTTTAGTGGGGTACTGATTACTGATACAGTTGGTCATCCAAAATACCTGCCCACAGAGCTTGTAAGAGAAACTACAGATCAGTGGTGTCTCTAATAAGAGATATTTCTTGACCCTACATGGTCCCGCTGTCTCCTGCTCATCTTTAAGAGATTGAGCTTAAGAAATAGGGTATGTTCTTGGGGTTTATTGTTTGTTCTCCAGTTCTCTAGCAACTCTGTATAAATCAGAGTTGTCAGATGGATTTAATTTTTCAGCTTTTTTGTTTCATTTAGAAAAATGAGAGATTGATCATAGTGGATACTGCAGATTTTTTCTTCTTATTGTACACAAAACTTTGGTGGCATATACCTGAGGATTGAAGAGGAAGAGTGTATAACTTGTAAGGAGACAAATTACTGCAAATTTACTTGTTGAATCTGCAAATCAGGGTGTTGCAAGAAGATACAAGCTGGGATTATGGAATGATAAGCCCCTTTTTCTATTTCTGTCTGTGTGTATCTTCTGCTGGCAAGATATTCCATGCATAAATAGATGTACAGATAAAAGGAAAATATTAAAAGAGCTAAACAACTTACTAATTTTTTGTTGAATGTCACACTCTATGTGCATCAGTTAAAAGTTTGTACTTGCATATGTGTATCGACTGGACATGTTAATGTGTCAAGTGTTGTACCTTCATCAAGGATGGGTCTTGAACCACCTCTTCACAGCAGTTTGAAACAGATTTTTGCATGTTAGTTAGAAATGCTATGGCAATCATGCAACGTTTCCTTTCATGATGGCTTTTTGTCATTTTTTTTGGTAGCTCACCACTGTCTAAATAAACTCTGTTATCTTAGGAACAGGTTATTTTATTGGTTGTTTCCTTGTGTCTTTCTGCCTTAAATAATTTTGCAGGCATTTATCTGTCAATTACTTTATGATTCAAATGCAAATACTTGTTGACAAAGGAGAAAAGGACGGAGGGTGTGTGAACGTTGACAAGTTGTTTAGATGATTAGATAGAAGTACTGAGCGAACAAGATGAGTTTCCAGTACATTGCATTCCCTCAGAGACTGGCAGAATTTAGTCACAGAGAATTTCTGTAACTTTGAGACTGGGGGAGAGACTGAGACAGTAGGCCAGGACTGAACACTCCCAAAATTATGTTACTATGGCTCCAGATAGAGATTTAATTTTTCAAAATATTTGTCCCAGGAAATGTAAATCACAGGATATAGATGAACTTAGCTATGACAGTAATAATAGCACAGCAGTCTGCCAAAGGCCATCACCTTTTGAAGAAGCATTCAAATTTGTTTAAATGTAAATCTTGCCAATGAACATTTTTTGTGGTGTAGCTACTGTCTCTAAAGAGCTGTGCATTCTTTTGTTACTGTGCAAAATCTCTTATGGAGTTATTTCAAATTTTCTTTTCCAAAAGTCAAATTAATCTGAGGAAGGATATAAAGCACCAGTTCACTTCCCTGAATTGCCACTTTTAGCCTTTATAAATTACCCAAGGAGATCCTTAAGTTATAAATATGGTTCTTAGTGCTGACAGCTCTCTCAGACTTCCCTGAGGAGCATTGGCATTCAGTACTTTGCAGGTCAGATTCAAAATCTAATGAGGAAAAGCTCAAATATTGCACAAATATTTGATTACAATTTTGTCAAGAATCACCTTCACATTTTTAACACCATTTTTCTCTTTCTTCAAAAGTCTCTCAGAGTTTTTATTTCCCCTAAATAGCTATTGTTTATAAATTAACACCAAAAAGTGTGGGGCTTTTTGATGCTTGCACCCAATCACTAATGAGCCAGCAGCCTAGTGAAGAATGAGAATTGAAACTAGTAGTGGGGAATAAGCCTCCAGCCTGGACTGCAGTGCCTCCCTGGAGTTTTGCAAGGTAATTTGCAGCATTAAACAGAAATAGGATGAGTCAAGGATGGGTTAGAGCCTTTCCTGCTGATTTTGAAAGTTTCTTCCAGAGGAGAACTGTCCAGCAAAATCACGGTACAGTTACAAAACAAGATGGTATCCTTTTTTCTGGGAGAGGAGGAGGAGTGGAGTGGAAATACTGACTGCATTGATACACATTGGAAAACAGCAATGCTCAAGAACTGAGCAGTTTTCCTTCTGATTTTCCTTCAGAGATTTTGAAAGGAACAAGTGGCTAGTGGTTAGTAAATGCAGACCCTTCATGTGGGAATAACCATGCCCTGCTTGGAATGTATCTCAGTGTAAGCAGAAGGCATCTGGTGCTGGAGTTCTGATACAGAAGGTTTACCACTGGCTGCTTGTGACAGAGCATCAGAGTGCTGCCTGTGTCCCTTATTTCTGCCCCAGAATTAAAGAGGAAAGAAACTGTGCTTTACACAAGGCACTTACTGTATCCCTTTATGCAGAACATATGACAAACTGCAGCTGGATTCTTAAAACACCTCAAAAATTCTCTTGTTAATGAAAAGGTTGTGTACTGATTGTATGGTAGTTGCTTTCTGGGCTACAAAAAGAATGATATTTAATGATTAAATACATACCATGCATTTGTGATATCCTACTATAGCCTTAAAAAGCTGAATAGTAGATTTCAATTGTCATTAAAATGAACACTTGTAAATGGTTCGGTACTAAGATGTGATGTGATGTGTAGTGTCAAAACTCTTGCACCAAGTCACTTTCACTTACCATACAATTCCTTTTTAAGATGTGTTTGGGATAGATAGAAGAAGAAGAGACTAGAGAGAGAGAGAGAGAGAGAGAGAGAGAGAGAGAGGAAGGGGGAGGGCGGGAGAGAGTCTGGTGAACAAGAGTGATAAATGCCCTACAGGTTTCGTCAGATGTTTTCGTATCATCATCAGAAGTTTCTCAAAGAGAACATATCACCCTTATAATGTATGTATGTGTGTGTGTACTATTTCTTAAAAAGCTACTTTACTTAATCAATCAATATTTAGAGCCATAAACAAAACATAATTCCAGATAACTTTGGGTCTTCATTCAAATCTGAAATGTGAATTTGTTTCTTTAACTAAGACAGACTTTGATTACTGGAAGCTTTTTTAAGTGTTTTAGGACTTTTTTAGGAGGCATAGGTGAAACCAGATTTAGCTTCCTTTTTTTTTCAAACATTTCACAATACTACAGCAAGTTGCCCAAGCGGTAACATAACGTATCAATGCAGACAGGATTTGTCATATGTAATTCTTCCTTCATCTGTGCTTATTTGTCTCTGTTGTGCTCATTTGTCATTCTTTTGATTCTCCTTCCTATTCCTTCAGTAATTCTGCCTTTCCCCCTCTCCTCAGTTCTCCAGTTAGGCTGAGGGAACTGTGGCTTCCGCAGTAAAGGACCTTGTGTTTCCATAGTGTCTCACCTACCCTCCCTTGCAGTCTCTTGGGCTCATCAGCAGGACAGACCCATGCTCTAAGTCAGGCATTGTGGTTTCTGCTTACTGCAGTCTTTCACTTAAAGAACTACCTTCTTCTGACCCTCTTAACTTATTCACATTCATTTTGTAGCTTTTCTTAGCTCTCCTGCCTGATCTGCTTCATTGTTCCTTTTTTTCTTTCGCTTTTTTGGGATCCTTTTAAAAGGTACCATTCTTTGCACATTTTTAGTGTTCCATTTTTCACTGGTTTCATCCTACTTCAGTGTCACTATGCCTTGCTGAAGAAAAATACTGTGAGCATCATGCATTTTTCAATTCCACAAAAAAAAAAAAAAGAAAAAAACTCNAAAAAAAAGAAAAAAACTCTTGATTTATCCATTTCTCTGTCCTTGACCAATATCTTTATTTTACACCAAGTTCATGGGTTCAATCCCCATATGGGCTGTTCCCTTAAGACTTGGACTCAGTGATCCTTGTGGGTACCTTCCAACTCAGAATATTCTGTGATTTTTCTTTTCTCTTAAACTAGCATAACCTTTGTCCCTTCAATTCTTTGCTATTTCTGAATTTCCTCTAAAGCCTCCTGTTCTGTTTCTGTCTCCTCTGCTAAGCATTTTCTGCCAAAGAAATTGTCAGGCATTTTAAAGGATGGTAAAAAAGTCAGTGCTTTCACTCAGGAACCTTTCCCTTTGCTTGACCTGGCAATCTCTTCTCTACTTCTTATATTGCTTTTCTCCTTCCTCTTACCTTAAAGCATTCCTCTAAGTTCTTTCTTTTATGTGTATTCCTCCCTATTCTCTGCATTTCATTTTTTATGGTCATTTCTGTCCTGAAAAGATTTCTTCTTTGGATTTTTTGACTTTATTTTAAACATTTTTTTGACTCAATGGAGCCTGAATTTTTCTTTTTATACATCACTGACTTTCTAAATTCTGCTCTCCCCAAATTCATCAATGTTTTCCAAACTTCTGCCCTTTTATGTAGCTGAATTTGTATTTTACCTGCATAGTAATCTTTCCATGGTGTAGTTCGTCAGTCATCAGCAGAGGTGGGGTTCTTTTCACGTTCCACCCTGTCCTCATTTGTGGAAGCCACAGAAATTATTTTGTATAGTATTTAGAAGATTGCACAGTTTTGATTGGTACAGTCAATTGGTACAAGTTTTTTTAAAACTCATAAAGTTGCCAGTTGTAGAGTCCAGCTTTTCAAAATCTTTATGATGTGGGTAAGAACATTTTCTGGAAATCATAGAATCATAGAATCATATAGGT
>VZRE01009731.1:0-32416 GCA_013396775.1 Cephalopterus ornatus
AAAAGGCGCCTCGTAGAAATGCTGGAGATTTCACCCTGTCCGCGGCGGCATTCCGTTTTCTGCGCCGGGGGCTGCCCGGCTCGGGGTGCTGCTGGCGGGCGGTGACCGGCTGTGCCCGCGGCTGTCGGGTGAGCGCTGACCTTCAGGTGCGAGCCCGCCGAGCGAAAAGGGGCCGCCCGCAGAAGTTTCGGGCGCCTTTCTCAGCCCCCTGCGAAGGCCACGCTCTTAGCGTTTGGTGCAACGCAAAATACGCGTGTGTTCGCGCTTGAGCGAGACGGAAATTTAAACCTGTCCGAAGCGTTGGCCATTGCTTGTTAACTCCGTAATCTCCGGCAGCAGAGTTCGCAGGGGCGCGGTGTCGTGTTGCCTCTGTGCCCTGGGTTTCTCTGCTGCTGCCTCAGCAGGATAAAACCCGTGATGTGACTTCGGTGACTTGTCATTTCTGAAAGATGTTTTGACTGAATCCCTTTTTCCCCCCTTTCAAAAGCCGATCCTGGGATCAACATATCTTACTGCATATTAATAAGCTGCTGCCACGGTCCCTGTACCAGGTAACTTTCTTTATATTTCGTCAAAGATGCCCGGAGAAGTTCTTTCCTGTTTCTTTAGATCTCTCAGTGTTAATTGTCTCTGCTGCTCCATCCTCCTCAGGGGAGGATTCCTCACACCTTCCCCTGCTCCAGCGTGGAGTTCCTCCCATGGGAGTCAGTCCTCCATGACCTCTCCAGCGTGAGTTCTTCCCATGGGCTGCAGCCCTCCATGAGCTGCTCCAGCGTGGTTTCCCTTCCATGGTCACACGTCCTGCCAGCAAACCCCTCCAGCACAGGCTTCCCGTGGGGTCACAGCATCCTTTGGGCACCCTTGTGCTTCATCCTGAATCTGTGGGTGGATCTCTGCTGCCTTGTGGACCTCCACAGGCTGCAAGTGGATCTCTGTACCCTGGATTTCCACAGGCTACAGGCAGATCTTTGTCCCCTGTGGACCTCCATGGGCTTCAGTGGAATCCCTTCTCCAGCCTCTGGAGCACTTCCTGCCCCTCCTGTGCTGACCTTGGGGTCTGCAGGGCTGTTTCTCTCACATATTCCCACTCCTTTCTCCAGCTGAAGTATCCATTTCCCCCTGTCTCCCTAAATACATTATCCCAGAGGCTTTTCTGCTGTCACTGGTGAGGCTTCCCTTGGCCAGGGGCAGTTTCATCTTGGAGCTGTCAGGCATTGGCTCCGTGGGACGTGGGGGAAGCATCCAGCAGCTTCTCACAGAAGTCCCCCAGTAGCCCCCCGCTACCAAACCCAACACAAACCTGAAAGGGGGGAAAAAACAGCCTAAGAACATTTTTGGAAGCCCTCACCTGCCTCTATAAAGTCTTTTAAAAACTTGGCCCCATCACAAGTGTGTTTAAAGCTGTACTCTTCGTTATTTACAGTTGAAAAAGTATTTTTGGGATTGCAGTGTACCCATGAAATAAGTTATGAAGAAGGGACCAGCTTAAACCGGAGAGGGGCTTTTTAGGAGTGATGCTTCTAATTCCATAACTTCCGTTAGCAGGCTCTGCCTTGACATTTGGAGAACTGGCTCTGGCTTCAACCTTAACATGTTTCACTTCCGAATACTTGCCATTCTGGCCTCTCAGATTTCCAGCTTCCACCCACCACTCTCCTGGCCACCATCCCCCTGACCCCACACAGACCTCTGGGACGCGAGCCTCCAGCCCTACAAGTTACTCAGTTTGAGCAGCAGAAACTTCAGGTGGAGTCTTCCCTGACTTGGAGTGCTCACAGGGCTTGGGTTGTTGAAGCTTTTTCAGCTCAACCAAATGCTCTTCCTGCTGTGGCTGTAGAGCCCCCAGACTTTTTGATTTCTTTCCAGGTGCTAAATAAGTTCGCAGCGTTTTCTTTCACGGTTTAGCTTAGTTACTGCTCTGGCAGGTAAAGGTGGTTTTATGCTGTGATATCAGCAAGACAACACAGCATATCTTTCCTTTGGGCAGCAGCATCTTTGTTTCCAGTAGTTATTTAACCTTCTCTTTCTCTTTCCTTCAGCAATGGCAGCTTCCAGCAGCAGCAGCAGCGAGGAGGAGCGTAGCCTTCGGGAATGTGAACTTTACATCCAAAAACACAACATCCAGCAGCTTCTGAAGGATTGCATTGTACAGTTATGCACAGTGAGACCTGAGAGACCCATGGGATTCATCAGAGAGTACTTTGAAAGATTGGAGAAGGTAAAAATACTGGATGGGAGAGGGGGAGGAGAGTGGAACAACCTGAATTTAAATTTATCCTCGTGATTTAGGGGCTGAGCTGCAGATTCGGCCAGTGTCCGTGTGCTGGCTGTTTGAAATTGGAAATGGTGCTTTTGGGAAGCAAATCATGTTTTCCAGTAGTTTGTGCACCTCTGTCATACCAAAGCACGTAGGACAAGAGCATAAGCTGACAAGGAGACTTACCCAGCTGGGATGCAGATGTAGTCCCAGTCCAGTGCTTACTCACAGGAGCTGATTGTCGGCGTGCACGAGGGTGTTTGTGGCTGGATGACTGTGGAGTTTGACCTTGGATGGGCACTGCTGATGTCATGTGGCTCCTTGCATTGAGACTACTGGTTTCCAATAATTGGGGTAGAGCACAAAAGTGGTGCCAGTGGTATTATCCAGGCCTAGTGAAGTCAGATGGAAGTATTTGCATTCCAGATCTCTGGAAGAGCGAGCCTGTTCCTGCCTTCTCTAGAGAGTTCAGTGTTCTACTTTGTTGCTCCTCTTGCATTTGTCCTGAGATCTCTTTGGTGTTTTTGTTGTTGTTGGGAGTGGAAACCCTTCACAGTTGAAACAGTGATTTCCCATTCTTTTGGGCTGTTAATTTTGTATGTTGATATCCAGGCAGGTAGGAAAAGAAGCTGCAGTGGAAATGGGAAGTTTAAAGTCTTGTGCAGAGGAAAGGTTGGGTACAGTGACTGTACTCAGAGTATGGGATTTGTAAATAATGCAGCTGTGACCTTGCACAGCAGTGTTTGCAAGTGCTGCTTTCAGGACTTGCTGTACATGGGAGTTATACCTTTTTCATATTTTTTTTTAAATTCTAGCTCATTGCTAATTGCAGATGTAAATAAAAGACATTAACACTAGAGAGCGTAAATACGTGTAGTGGAAATTGTATTTTAATGGAAGTTTTCAAGGTAAATACTAGGTGCAAACTAACCTGCTATAACCACAATGTGTTTGAGGAACATTTTGCTTATGAAGTGAACAAAAGCTCTCACTTTCTTTTTGTGTGTGTGTGTGTGTAGTTGCAGCAGTTAACCATTAGGTTCCTAAGAACCCATTGCCTCCTTCCTCACCTTGGATTCTCGGGTTTTGGAGTACTGACAGGTTAATAATTTGTAACGCATCACCACAGGTATTGATATACAAAGTTTTACAAAGTAAGCTGCATTACTGTGCTTAGAATAAATTGTAAACCAAGTCATACGTGGGGATATAAAATGTAGTGGATTTATGATCAACATGCAATATTTGAGATTGAAGGCAACTTAATTTTTCCTTTAGCAAGACAAGTCCAGCTCTCTGAATTTAATGACATGTATGCTGGAATTGAGTAAGTTGATGGTTTTATTCTGGTTCAAACTGGCTGTCTGTGTACTCCATCAGCTTACAAGGAAGCTGAAAATTAAACTGGCTAGGTCATGTTTTTTCCTTTGAATTTGCTCTTACAATTTTGGTCAGGGTCTTTTATCATGGGCTGTACAACCCAGCAGTGCAGCTGGAGCTACAAGTGAAACTGCAGCATTTTTCTTCTTGCCTTCTTGAATTTAAAAATTGCTGCAGCTTTCTGTGGGTGATTTCCCCCGCCCAGCCTGATGTGCTGGTGTGAGTTTACCCAGGTAAAATGTACCTTCACAGCTGTCAAGTAACGGAACTGAACATCCTGTGCTGGCTCCAAACTCCCTGACAATCCGTGTCTGGAAAGCACAAATGCTCAGTGCTGTCATTAACCAACTCCAACCCAGTAATTAGCACTGGTAGAGCAAAAATGATTGAAACTGAATCTGCCTCACCTTCCAAAAGTCATGTCTTGTCACATTTTTATTAAAGCAGAGCGACTTTTCAACGTGCTTTCTAAATCTGTTCAGCTGTTTGACTGTGTCTCCACCTCAGTTTCATCCAGTCTGGGTTTTTTTTTAAGATTGACTTTTGAGGGAACACCATTGAAAGCTGAAGTGAGGCTGCTATTTTCCCTCTGTTCTCCTGACAAGTCATCGCTCCCACTGCACACAAACAGGGCTGATTCACTGGCATGTTATTAAAATACGTCGCAGACATTTAAACACACTTTAGGGTTTCTGTTCAGAAACATTACAGTTGCTGCCTCCAAGGCTGTTACAGCTACTACAGGAATTTAGATGTCCTCTTCTGGGTTGTGAAAGCTGTTGGGTGAATCCAGTTACTGCACATTGATTGTATAAATGGTTTTGTTTTATCTGGTTAGGTGGACTAAGGCCTCTGGGTTGTTTTTTTTTTTTTGCTGTGCAAATGTATGGTAATGCCAATACATGCTAAAAGCTCTACTAGCTCCCCAGTGCTGGGCTTGGCTGTGTAATGTAGCTTGAGCTATGGAAATTTAATGTAGAGATCAATAGTACAGCCTGGCAGATGAATCCTGGATATTGGACACGATTGTCCTCTGGAATAAGTGCATATGTGCAGCACAGTTATGTGCATATTAGGCTTTAGAGACAGCTGGAATTAGGAAATACGATGGACCTGGAGTCACTGTACCTGTTCCCCACCACCTGCTGTGCCTCCACAGATACAGATCTGGGTATTTCCCCATTTTCCTAAGTGTTTCTTTTGCAAAACACGATAATTAAGAAGGATGTACTGTGCAGTTGTGAATGAATGGCAGGCCTTTTTTTTTTCCAGATGTTTTTTTAGCTTCTGAATGTTTGGAGTTTTTTAAATATGTGGAGAACTGATATAAATGAAATACTAATTAGCCAGAAGAAGTTGAGCCTGTGTGTGGTGTAATGACAACTTGCAGGTTATACAGTGTACAGTGTATTTCTGAAGTTGTGAAGCTCTTCTTCAGTAGCTGATAGGCTTAAGTATGAGTATGTGAAGTGTCATCACTTTAATGTTTCTTTCTTGTAATATTTTAAATGGACTTAATGCATACTTGTTACTTGTCAGGAAAAATAAAATTTACATTTAGTGATCACTGACACTAAAACTTTGAACTGCTTCATCAGCTCAAAGACCAGGATCTAAACTTGGATGTACAGATGTAATAAATAGACTAACTTTATTACTAAATCTTTCTCAAGTCCTGGTCAGTGCAGAGCAAACTGAGTGCCTTTGTCCACTGTGTGTTTAATTTGAGGAGCTTCTAAACCTGAACAAACACATTTTTCTTATAAACTCTGGCTGAATTCAAAGGTAACTGAGAATAACAATTGCCACTCTTTCACCAGGTCCTATTGTCATTTTTCTCTGATCTGGTGGTGTAATAAATGTGGTTTAGTATCAGAAATTATAGAAGATGTATTTTAAAAAGATGAAAACAATGAGATTTTAGTATGTCACTCCATGGCACAGGGTAGTCTTGCAACGCGTAATGTGAATATCTGGAGATTTACAGTTTAGTTGACATGGTGGTGTTTGGACTTGATGATCTTGGGGACCTTTTTGGATCCTATTTTATGGTTGTATTCTGTGATTTGTCTCATTCAGGGAGAACCTTCCTCTTGGTGAGTGTATAAATAGACTACTTAGAATAGCAGTATATTCTAAATGAATACATTCTTACCCACCTGTAGCTTGTTTCTTTGTCCATGCCCTACCTTAATATACTAAAAGGAAGTATGTTAATGTTAAATTTTGTATCAGGCAGAAGTTACCAGTTGTATTTTTACTGTCAGTGCAGTTTCCTTGCCCCTGAGTGGGGCTTTGCCCTGGTGAGCCTCTTGAACAGTGTTTGGATACGCATCTGCCTCACTAAATGCTGCTGAAGTGCTTCAATCTCTGACCACAGTAGTTAATATTTTATGTGATACTGGAAAAAACACAGCAGCTGGTGTTCACTTCTTAAATAAGTGTCATTTTTTGTGTATGCGAACAAGCAGGTTTCTGTGGTTGATGGTGTTTTCCACTCTGGAGAGGCAGTTTAAACCCAACACTTATTACTGCTCAGGCTATTTTTAATTTCGTCTCTGTCAAGACTTGTTCCTCTAAAACCGGACGATAGAAACAAGTTCTGAAATACCTTTTGCTCCCACCGTGGTGAAATGTGGCACCATTTTATCAATGGGCAGAAAGCAGGAAGTGAAACGTGAGTCGATGGAGCAGCACTGGCTCCTTGGCTCCTGGAGAGGTGGAATGTAAATCCGGGAATGGTTTCCTGATGGCCCTTCCCTGGAAGTGGTGTTGTTATCCATGGCCTCCCTGCACCTCCGGAGCCAGGCAGCTCTGCCCAGCTGGGATCAAGGACACCGGGACAAGACCCAGCTTTTACAAGGGCTGGAGCTCTTGGAGAACAGAAGACTCCTTGTTCTTTTCCAGAATGTCCCAAAACTCTGCTTCCTAATGCTGGGAGTGTCATCTGAGCTGTTATGGTGCAAATGTTCTGACTCCAGCATTGGCTGATTTTGTTTTTAGTCTGATTTTAGTTGATTAGGGTGAATCTTCTGAAGAATCAAATTTCTTTGTGTCAAGTTAGACTTTGCTTTATCGTAAGTACTCTGGTCTTCTACAGTATCACCACAACATGACAGATAACTGAGGGAAATAAGGAAAACCTATAATATTGTGCAAAGTTGACAAATCTGTGGCTTCCATAAAAAAAAATTCCTAGTCTGGCCTTCAGCATCCTTCCTCCAGCTCCTCTGTAAGTGGTGTTCATGTTTCTTTCTCCTAAAATAAACATTGGTTAATGAGGATCAGGTTGGTCCATGACTCGACCTGTTTCAAAGGTTCTCATATAACATGGATTTCTGAGGAATTGCTCCTCTGTCTTTCAAATCCTGAAAGGCTTCAACACCTCTCAGCTGAGGGAGGAACTGTGGGAGGTGCCTCCAGCATTTGGGGAATGCCTTCATCAGAAAGAGGATGCCAGTGTCGTGGCAGAAAGCAGAATCGACTTGTTTACACTGATAGTTTAATAAATTAAGTATAACTTACTAAAAGAAACACCCTTGTGGTATGATTGTTATGAATGAGAGGCATATCCACCATCTATTTTGAAAGGCCTTTGATCTTGGATGCTGCAGTCTCCTGTTTAACTTAATGTGGGAATAATAGCACACAGGAAGCTCCCTTGGGTTGGCAGGAGAAACTGGAACATGATATATGACTGCCTTATTTTTTTTTTCTTTGCTGGATTAAGTGACACAAACATATCTCCCTTCCTGTTTAGGAGGAAACAAAACAGTTGTTGAATCAACTGAAGTCTGGTTCTCGCTCAGACTCCCGGGAGGATGAAATCTCTCCCCCTCCTCCCCTGAACCCTGTGGTGAAGTATCGGTCACGACGTGGGGCCATCAGTGCAGAAGTCTACACAGAAGAGGATGCTGCATCTTATGTTAGAAAGGTGCCTGGCTTTTTAAAAGTTGCTAAGAATTACATCCGCAGGCCAAGAGTTTATCTGAACCCACCTCCTACCCAGAGTATTAAATAAATAAGTCAATAAAAAGCAGACCTGTGTGGATGGAATAAATTGTCATGCAGTTAAAACATTTATGCATTGCTTAGACCTGTTGCCTTTGAAGTGATATATAATTAGATGTTCATATATATATTATGTATAAACTAAGTGTCTCAACAGGTGCACTGGCATAAATTTGGCCCAATGGCAGAGCAGACTTGCTGCTATTCACAGGAAAATATGGGTTGAACAGATACTTGTCCTCTTGCAAAAAAACTTATAAACTGAGCATGGGATGATGCTTTTACAGATGCATAGCATAATAGAAGATTCTGTTTACCTGGTGTTCAAACTGGCTGTAAACACTGACTGTGTTTGGGTTTATATCTATAGTGCTTGAAAGAAACTGGAAATTCTCAGCCAGTGTTTTGTAGCGGTTGAAATAATTTATTTACCTTGTGAAATGCACAAATTTGTCCTGAAAAAATGAATCAGTTGCTTTGTCTGATTATGTCCTAGGTTATTCCAAAAGATTATAAGACTATGGCTGCTTTGGCAAAAGCTATTGAGAAGAATGTGCTGTTCACCCATCTCGATGATAATGAAAGAAGGTAGGAGGGAATCTTGGGAGTGTTAAAAAGCTTCTGGAAGGGCAAACTGCAGAATGGATGTGTCACAATGTCCAAAACTGCACAGACAATGGTCAGTGTAACCATACAGAGGCTACAGAAGCAGTTTTGGTGGGTGGAGGGGTACAGGTGGAGGATGTGAATGTGTGTGGAGTTGTCCAGGCTTTTGTCTAATTTTGGTGCCCTCTTCTTCAGTGACATCTTCGATGCCATGTTCCCTGTCACTTACATCGCAGGAGAGACTGTCATACAACAAGGTAAGTCACAGTGTTTGCACTGGTGAATGGTTTGAGGACGGGGGCAGACTTTGGCCTGGTGCTCTTGTTAGTTTTTGGGGTTTTTTGGCATACAAAAACATTGTCTGGCTGCAGTGACCCTTTCTTGTTGAGTTCCCCGATGCACAGCTCGTTCTGAAGTGAGGAGTGGAGCAAGGATAGGAAGATGTTGGTTTCATTGCATATATTATCTGTTGGGAATATCATTTGATGACTCTGTAGAACATGTTGTGTCAGTTTATGGATCCAGTACTCCTGGAATTGCTGCTGATCTCGCAGATACCAGTAGATGTCCCCTTTCACAGGGCTGAGAGGAGTGTGAAAGCAGCAAAATGTGAAATTTCACCCTGAAAGCTGTGCAAAAATTTGTCAGCTGTATTGGAGTCTAAACATCAAAGGTGTCGGGGATGACAGTTCTGTGAAATGTGAATGTTTGCATAGATTTACTCCTTTTAATGTGTATTCAATTTTTTTTTCTTGTTTAGGTGATGAAGGTGATAACTTCTACGTCGTTGATCAAGGAGAAATGGATGTAAGCATTATTGGTAGTTTATTAATGATATGTTCATTCCTAGCAGAAGAATACTCTGATATTTGCAGGCCTCTTCTACAGGCACTGCCTTTAGCAGCTTTTCTCATACTAAGTCCTTACTTGTAGAACCTTATTTTGCTCCTTAATGGCTCAGCCTGGCTGCACAGACTATGAGTTGGGTTGGGTTTGAAAATGAATGATTTGGACACCAACGCAAAAGAAATGTTTTACAAGTGCAGGGTGAAGTCTGGTTGAGGTGTGGCACAGGCTTTTTATTTTCCAGTCCAGCTAATTCATAGCTCTCTCTGGCTGAGACCTAGTTGAGATGTTATTTCCTATCAGAGGAGTTCACATGTGTCGAGTCTGCGCACGTGATGTAGGAGAGACAATGAAAGTGGAAGTGGTGCTGGGCTTGGGAGTGCTGATAAAGCCCTGGAATGCTCAAGTGTACAGATGTGGGAATTTGCCTGTGCTATAAACAGAGGGCAGCAGGGCTTTGGGGTGTCTCTGACCACCGGGGTGCTCTGCCTTTCAGGTTTATGTGAACAGTGAGTGGGCCACCAGTGTTGGTGAGGGTGGGAGCTTTGGGGAACTTGCCCTCATTTATGGAACCCCTCGTGCTGCAACCGTCAAAGCCAAGACGAACGTGAAGTTGTGGGGCATCGACAGAGACAGCTACAGGAGGATCCTGATGGCAAGTACCCTTCAGAACCTGGAATTATGCTTTTTGGGTTTACTTACGCTGGTCATCTGACCTTCTGCCTGTGCCTGTCCTTTGCTGGAATTATTTATTCCAAATCCTGCTATCTCTTTTGTAATCAGAAAGCTGATTACTCAACATGCATCTCTCAGGCACAGGGCAAGGGAGAATCTTGCTTTAGTGAGCAAAACAATACCAGTGCAGTATTAACTGAGAACGTAACAAGGCTGCAGTAAATGCTGAGTACTTTATGAATGTTGCTCAACTGAAACATTACTGAAATAACTCAATTTCAAAACACTTAATCTCGTGGGTTTGGGGTCTGTGAGACAAGATGCAGTATGTCTGGTTAAATTTATGTTTGTCTTGAGTTTTATTTGAAATAGAAAGAAAACTTACTTTGTGTGCTTGGTTTTCTTTTTTTTTTTTTTAGGGAAATACTTTGAGAAAGAGAAATATGTATGAGAAATTCCTTAGTAAAGTATCTATATTGGGTAAGTGAGAAGATTTTTGTTCTGAAGTGGAATAAATTGTAATGAAGCTGTTACCCGACGTCACGATGATTACGGGCTGTTGTGGTAATTCGTGACAAGTGGCTGCAAACCCTCTATTGCTTTTCTGCATCAATCCAAAATGACTCTTAATTCAGGTCTTCATATCTGATGCACAAATGTAGCCAGAAATACCTTGACCTCTGTATAAACACAGAGCGAAAAGTGTAATTTGTGCCTTGAGAAGACACTCTGTTAACGAACTGTTCGCTCTGTAGAATCTCTGGACAAATGGGAGCGTCTCACTGTAGCTGATGCTTTGGAACCGGTACAGTTTGAGGATGGGCAGAAGATTGTGGTCCAGGGAGAGCCAGGAGATGAGTTCTTCATTATCTTGGAGGTAAGTGAGGTCAAAATTAAAAGCTCAGAACTTTTTTTTTTTTTTTATTCTGTCCCTAAACAAACACTTGGAGAACAAAACACAAGAATGTCCTTATGGAGGATCCCTAAAGAAATATCTTACTGCTGGACATGCAAAAGCTTATATTTAGTTTTGCTAAACTACCCAAATGGTACTTCCAGGAAAAAACAAGTTTCTAGCTGAAACCAGTTTTAATTTTTCAGGGTAGAAGAGACCTGTTCTAGATAGCCGTTAACATCTTGGTCTTCTGTCTGGTGTTTTTGGGGGTTTTTGCTAGTCTCATACTATAACATTCTTACTGTTATGAGGGAAACCAGGAAGAAGTTGGTTCTGTGGACATGTAAACACCCAAGACATTTTGTGCTTGGAGAGGAGGAAGGAGCAGCTGCTTTTATAGAGCAGTTGGGTGAACTGTGCAAGGACTGTGAAGTGTTTTTTTTAACTGAGGCATTGTAACAGTTATTTCTGCAAAGCAGCTGATTTCTGGGTGGAATTCAGTGTTTTGAGTTGGTTGGAATTAAACAATTTATTGAAGTTTAATGTTGGAGTTTATTGGAATTAAACAATTCCAGCTGTGTGACTGCTGTGATTTGTTCGTCGCAGGGCACAGCTGCAGTGTTACAGCGCCGGTCAGAAAACGAAGAGTTTGTGGAAGTGGGCAGACTGGGACCTTCTGATTACTTTGGTGAGTTCCATAGTGACAGCTGTGGTTATATCACCACTGTCACCATTTTACCTGTGCTGTGAGATGGATTTGCTTAATCACCAATTTGGACTCTCGGGCTTTCACCCAGAGTCACTTGGCATTCAGATGTGCACACGTATCACAGGATGTGATTGTTCCAGAGTGCTTTTCTGTAGCAGAGGCCTGGTGGTGATTTGGTGTGACCTCCCCTGCCATGAGCAGAGCTAAATTTGAAATTGCATCATTCTCCTCAGGGCTGTGTCCAGCTGAGTCTCTCGTGTCTCCAGGGATGGAGATCCCACAACCTCTCTGGGCAATTTCTTTTGCTGTTTAACCAGTCGTGTTGTGAAGAGGTTTTTTTATGCCTGACAAGAATTTCCTGTTCTGCAGCTTGTTGCTTTCTCTCTGCCTTTCACTGTGCAGGGAGCAGTGTGGGTTTGTCTTTGTAGTCACTCCTTATGTAGCAGAAGACAGCAATAAGATAATCAGATTCCCTCCTTAGCCTTCTTTCGTCCAGGTCAGAAAACAAACTGGCCAGAACCTATTTAATGGTTAAATACTGCTCTCTCCCCCTCCCTCTCAAAACCTCTAACTTTTTCTCATGTTTAAGGTAGTTCCTCTCTCCTTAGTACTCTTCCCCCTTGCTAAAACCTTTTGATTGTCCAGGTTTTCAGCTCTGTAGATGATAAAATCAGCAAATTCTCTGTTGCAAGGCCTTAAGTGGGATAGACTCAAGTGCACTGACTCTGCCCAAAGCTCTGCTTAGCTCAGGATCTAGGACTACACTTCATTCTGCGTATGTCCTTTCAGTATTTTCTAATATTTCCCTTGATATTCTCTTGAGTTTGCCACTCCTGAACTAAGTAACACCCCAGCCATCATGTTCAGGTGCTGCAGACCTGTCCCCTCAGGGGTTTAACTCTCCCTTAGAATCTCCTTATCCTTTTGCAGGCCTGTTTTTTGGAGGCCAGTGAATTCAGGAGCTTTAATTGGGCACAGAGGAAAAGGGGTTTTTTTTCTCGTTTCTTTTGAAGATCCCTTCTGATAGCACAGGCAAATGTATTTTCCGAGAAGCACTGAGTTCTCTCCTCAGTCCTGAGCATGAAGAGAACCAGCTCAACCGCTTAAATACAAACAATCCAACTCAAAAGTTGCAGCTGTGGTTTCTTCCACTCTGTAGCTGGGAATGTTAGGGGTTGTTGAAAACCTCATTTCCAAATACATTGTTTAGCAGTTGAGACAGAGCTTTTGGCGTGTTTGTGCAAAACTTGTGAAATGGGAATCCAGTGAGACTTCAAGTATCTCATCTTCCACAGCCCCACGGTAAAGTCTAGTTCTTTATTTTGGCCAACTGTGGGGTGAAGGCTTCTGTCTTGTGCATGAATGGGTTTTTTGTTTTTTCACTTCAATACCATGGCTGTGTTGTCCCAAGTTTCCCAGAAATACCAGAACTGAGCAGGAACGTACTTTACCTGTTAGAAAAATAACTACTTGTTGACTAGGAAAATGATGTGGTAAATTGAAACACGACCTTTTTTTTCTCAAATAGAACCAGTGCTGAAAATTCTTCAGGCTTTCTTCAGAGAGACTTGAACGTGGACAGGGTTATTAATAACGAAATCATCCAGTAGTTCCTTTAAACAGTTGCTTTTAATGTAACTACGCAGACACTTGTTCTGAGCAGTTCAAGGTGGGAATTACCTTCCCTGCAGTTCTCAGCAGGACAGGGCGATTCCTTTGCCTGCTGCTTTGTAACGCTGTCCACCCTTTCTGCTGTCCCAGGTGAGATTGCTCTGCTGATGAACCGTCCTCGTGCTGCCACAGTCGTTGCTCGTGGCCCCTTGAAATGTGTGAAGCTGGACCGGCCCCGGTTCGAGCGTGTCCTGGGCCCCTGCTCGGACATTCTCAAGAGGAACATCCAGCAGTACAACAGTTTTGTATCACTGTCTGTCTGAAACCTTCCTCCTCCCTGTCCAAGCCATGCTTCACGAATGCAGACTGCTTTATTTCCCTTGTGCAGAGCCACATTGCCACTGGCATTTGCAGCTTCCTGTCCGGTTAAAAAAAAAAAAAAAAAAAAAAAGAAAAAGTAAAAAAAAGAAAAAAAGAGAGAGAAAAAAATAAGATAAAAAAATTAACTGCTTATCATGGCACTGTCATTAATTTAGGGCATATTATTTCTGTGCTCTCTGTCCCATTAAATTAATAGCAAAAGTTCTATGGAGACGTTTGCTTCTCTCTGTGCACCAGTGTCCAACTCAGGCCAGTGCAGCCTTGCTTCAGTGAGGGAGAGACCTCCTGGCACCACGCCACTGCCATAGAGTAAGGAGGTGACAGGAAAGGGAGGGGAAAAAAAAAATCCTTGTAAAGGTGTTTCTCAAATTGTTGGACTGGTTTTAAGGCTGTGGTCATCACCTGCTGTATTTCTTTTCACATGAGAACTTGCCCTTGTAATTGAGCTTCTTGGGCCTTGGGGTTTTCTGGGTTTGTTTTTTTTTTTTGTTTTTCATTTTCTGGGTACTGTAATCCTGGGTTCAATCGTGAGGCATCAGCTGCTAAGGAAGCCACAGTTGGAATTTACCAGTATAATTGTACCTGTGTCCACTGGTTTAAGATTGCTTAGTTCTGTTTTTGTCAAGTGTAAAATCAAAAGCTTTCAAGGTTAATAGTTCTGGTGAACTACTGCAGTTGTTAATTCATTTGCTGACTTGCTGCAACTGATCTTTTTCTCCTGTTGTCTCTTCAGCCATAGATTTGCCATTTAAAACTCTTCCTGTTCCAAGTGGCAAGAACCAAATGTTACATTCAATGCCTGACTGGTCTCTAGTTCATAGATTGGTGTAAGAATGTGCAGCTGTCCAGCTGTTAGTAATGTTTCGAGTGCTTAGATTGGTGTAGAAGTTGAAAGCAAACATTTGATTTTCCCTGTGACTTGTTTTGTTAATCCTCAGTTGACTTTAAAAATAATCATCATCAGTTCAGGTGACCCTTTGTTACCAGGGAAAATAAATGCTGAGTATTTCTGGCCAGCATCAGTTGCAGGTGGCTGGTCTGTAGAGATCCATTATTCTTGGTAGAGAATGTGAGGCAGAAAAACTGAATGTTTTAACTTTCCTGCAACACTCCGTTGTTTTAAGTTTTTAAACCTCTCCGTTCATAACTTTTTTTAAATGGTTCATTCTAAACCTAGTTTGAATCCAAGAGGTGTTTGGATTTCTTTTCTTGCTTATGGAATTTCCACCAGACGTGTTTCATACTCCTTTTCTTTTTTTTTTTCTTTTCTTCTTTTCCAAGTTCAATCTGTCGCGGAGTCTTAAATGTATTTCAGTATTTCCCAGCTTTGTGTTCCATTACTCTGTGCGCACCAAGACTTCCCAAAAGTTTTTACTGAATTCCACGGTTCAATAACTGTAGGCAATTTTTAAGGTTTCCTTTAAACTGTAATTTATATAAAGTAGCATAGGTTTGTATTTGGGAGTGACAGCAAGCAGTTTGGCATTTGTTGTGCAACTACTCTTAACGATGGAGCCCTTGTTTTATTTCCCTTCTGAGGTGTTAGGGATTCAAATCCAACATTCTCCCAGGCACATAGAGAATCAGGAAGAGTCTGCTCGTTGATGCAGAATAATACTGGAGGTATCAAGCCTTTACAAAAGGTTTCAGAGTATTTCTGAACCCAAAATCCCAAGAAGGGGATTGAAATGCTTGTGGTTTGAGTTCTCTATTCAGGAGATGTTGAGTAGAGGATTTCTGCCAGAGTCCTTAAGGAATAAGCAAATGCTACCTTATTTTGGTTCTTTTTTTTTTTTTTTTCCTTTGTTTTTGGTAAAACTTTTTTCTTGACTTTTGACTCTCTGCAGGTTTTTTCTTCATACGTGTTCTTTGTGTTACATTAAAGCACCAAAAACTGTGTAAACCAGTTAGAGCTCCACAGAAAAAAAAATGCACATTTTTTTAATATAAGGCTTTCTAATCAAGTTTCACTACTGCATCTTTTTAGCTTGCTGTTTACTCCCTTTTGTAGTTTTACCTACAAGATTTTAAGATAAATCAGCTAAGTCTGAGTTAAATATTAAACACAGTTATAGCTTTACCTTTGTGTGCAATTTCAATATGTTGGAAACCACAATTGGCATAGTTTTGCCTTAGCTAACATTCAGGGCTTTAGAAGTAATTTTTTGCTAGTCTATCTTCAGCAAATTGATGAAGTCTATTGCCCTAGGAAGCTATAGTCAACCAGAGGACCATTTTTGTATTGTTACCTGACTCTATAAGTCTGATTTACTGTATGTGCTAATATATTATATTATATTCCTTTTGTTATAGATTGTCCTAATGGCAGGTAAAGCAATAAAATGATTTAAATTCTTAAAGGCAATCAGTCTCTTTTATTTTATTCCCATCCCCTGCATTGTGTTTTCCTTTGGCTTTAGAGGATGTGTCATGAATGAGGCAGTAGAAACTAAGCAGCTTAATGGATTAGTTTGGTGTTAACTCCACAGGGTTGAGTTCAGGTCCTGAACCTTCCCCTCGGAGCCCGTGGAGAGCTTGGTCTCTGTGTGCCAGCCTGGGAATTCCTCTGGAGCTCTGGCATGACTGATTCTTGCAGTGAGAAGGCCCCTGTGTCTCCTGTTCCAGCGTCTCAGCCACTTGTGCTGCTTTGATCTCTTCCAGTTGGTAATTCCCAGCCCAGACACGATTATTGGAGCTCAGAAGCTGCCCCAATTTGGCCACTCCCATTTCTGCAAACCCTTAATGAAGGTTTTGGAGCACGTGGCGATTAATCATGAATGAGTTCTGGTGGGCAGACAGTGGGAAGGGGAAGAGGGGGATTTTCAGCTCTGATGAAGTAGGGAAACATTTGAGGAGTGATGACTTGAAGCAGCTCAGACTGGATGTGTTTACATCCAGCTCTGAGAAAGCTGGATCCTGACTGAATCACCCGATTTTGAAGATACATTAAAAATTTATCTATAATGTAAAAGAGAGTAAAAATGAGAAGAAAGCAAACATGCAACCCTGTTAGTGTAGCAGCCATTCAAATACCCATGGGTTTGTTTCCTTCATCCTGCCCTCCCTTTCCCCCTCCCCTTGACTGAAAAAAAAAAAAAGCTGAAACCAGGATTTTTATTACCTAAAATCCAGGCTGAAACCAGAACTTTTATCTCTTAAAGTGAAATTTTAAAAACTCCACCTCCAGCCTTATAACTATATAAATATAATGTTACTTTTAAGCTTATCTTCTGTTGCCACGTTCTTCCTGTTGGAGCAGCCAACAGTCACCATTCCGTGACAACAATCGACTTAATTTTGGGCTCGTCCTGTTTGGTGAGAGCACAAAAAGTCACCGGTAGAGGGAGATAAAACTTTGGGAATTCGTTGTGCTGTACTGAAAAAACCCAACACACTGCTGAGAGGGAGTTAAATCCTCTTGTTTTCGTCTGTCCACAGGAGTAGAAAGGTCTGTGAGTCCCCAGTGTCAGAATTCTGATCAGGACTGTGGAAAAGCTGGAAATGGAAGGACGTGGCTGAATCACAAGTTGGGAGAGACTGAAGGAGCCTGAAGTGGGGGTTTTGGCAGCTTTGTGTGGGGATTTTGGTGGGTTTATGTGGCGTTTCTGGTGGGTTTGTAGTTTGTATGGGGGTTTTGAGGTGTTTATGTGGGGGTTTTTTTGCTAACCTTTGTGGCTTCAGAATTTTGGAGGAATTTCTTCACTGAGAAACACTCCAAACTTCCTCAGACATACAAATGGGCACCTGGAGGATCACACTCAAATTACAACTCCAGCCTTTTGTAGTTCGGAGACAGGTGTATTGCCAAACTATTGTGGAGCTGAATTGAGCACCCTGGGAAAAAAATGAAAGCTGTGGCCAAACGAGCTTTGTTCCTTCCTTGCACCATCCAGGCTCTTACTGTCTGTGGCACCCAGTTCCCTTCAGGCTGGGCAAAATTCCAGCCCGTGACAAAACGAGCCAGTGGTAGGCAAGGAACCTCTTAACTGCTGCCTGACAGCACTTGTACGGTGGGTTTAGGATTCCCTGGAAGGTCTGCAATGCTGTAGGTGAGTTTTGTTTAACTTAAATGGTTAGTTTAGAATGAGCTTGTAGTAATTGGTTGTAGTGTGGGTTTTTCTTTTTTTTTTTTTTTGGTTGGCTTTTTTCCCCCCCTTAAGGATGATAAATTATCAACAGAGCTCTCAGCTACTTTCCCCAAGCTGCCAAAGGCAGTTGCTCCTGAACAGTTAAAGGGAAAAGCTATTAAAGACAGCTTCAGTAATCCAGTTATCCCTAAGCTTTGTTGCTGGGAGGCGAGGGGAAAACTGGAAAATGAAATACCTGCGATAACCCTTCCCGCTTTTTTGGTCTCCAGTTTCTATTGCATGTCCTCAAAATGCATTTGGGGGAGAGGGGGGAGGGCAGGACACCATTTCTATTTTCCAGGCAATTATGACAACTTAAATGATTTTAAAATTATCATTTAAACGATTTAAAGGAGATGAGTTGAGATAGATTCCCCCCCTGCTTTGGCAGAATATTTTCACCAGGAATGGGTGGGTTCCTGAATTGTAAATACAGTCTTGTGTCTCAGAGCAGTTTGATTTTTGGGCTTGTTTTCAGTTGGCTTGGGGTTTTTTTTCCCTTGGGGTCAAAGGCAACACCCACCTGACTCTCTTTTGTGACCCAGACTGGCTCTTCTACTCACCAGACAGGCAAAAGAAGGGGTTTTACTGCTGTGTGAGGCAATGGGCTTTGTGTGACAGGCACAGATGGAGGTGGAGTGGGTTGATCACTAATGGAGAGACCAAGAGGCAGCACAGAGCTGATGGTGAGTAAGTGCAGGAGCTCTTTGGTCTGACCAAGCTGAGCCAATGTGTCTTGTCTCAGTGGCAGCACCACCTTTGTGAAGTAATATTGCTCTTTTCTCACATACAGTCTTGATTACAGAACAAATAAGAGGAAAATGCTCTTGGCATCTCTTTATTCAACCCCCATCCTGGGATCCGTTCATGTCCTTCACCAGGACCAGCATCCCCGTGCAGGTTGAGCAAACCAAGGCCATGTGTTCCCCTGCCCTCCCAAGGGCAGGACCAACTCCAGAACAGCAGATCACTGCTTTTCCACCACAGACCTGGTGTTTGGGGTGCAGAGATCTGCTCTGGTCACACCAACACGCTGGCCAAGCACAGCAGCTCTGGTTGAGCACCAGCACAGAAGCCCAGTGTGATTCTTGAGGATCCTCTGAAGAGTTTCCCCTCCCAGTCTCTGCAAGTGTTTGCAGGTGGAAATCACCAGCTGTTAAACCCTGCCACTTGCCTTGCAGGGCTTTTCCCTACCTCTGAGCACGAGTTCAGGGCTGTTTAAGTGTCCAGCTTCACTCTGTCTGACGCAGGAGCCTGGGGCTGAGCGGTGTCGTTGGCCACCACAGTGGCTTCTCCATAGGTGTCTATGCACTTCCTCACAGCTTCCAGGATGAGCTGCAGCCGTCTGTCCAAGGCCAGGAGATGGGGCTCGGTGAGGACAGGGGCCAGGGGGTCCTGCAGGAGGGATTCCCTCATCATGTCGCTGAGCTGGTACTCAGGCTCGGCCAAGAGCTGCAGCCGCAGTAACGTCGTCCTCTTTATTCTGGAAAAAAAGGAATTGGACACCTTAATGCGAACCTCTCGCAGCATCCCAGGAAAATCCAGCCCTCTGGCAGCAGGGGAAGGAGGGAGGGCAGAGATGGGTGAGGAAACTTAAACATTTTTGGAACAGTATCTTTCCCTTTTGGAAGGAAACGAAATTTTTTGCAGAAACCTCTGCTTCTTCTTTTGCTTTTCCAGAGTGTTTGTATTGCTGATTTCTGTCACCAGAGAGGAAAACACGACCGAAGTTCTCAGTAGTGAGTGTTTTTCCTCTGAGTCAGAGATGAACCAGCTCCCCACGTTCCTGCAGGGTGGTGCCATGTCCCCAGGGATGACATTTATGAGATGGAAGCAGAGGGGGAGGTAAATGAATAGGCATAAATGAGAGAATATCTTCTGTCAAAACCCTGAGGAAACAGAAGTAGTACTTCCTGGAACTGATGTAACTGTGACTTTTCACCTTAAGAGGTACTAAGATTTAAATATGATTTCCCTTTGACAGAAAATGGGATGAAAAGCTACAATCTTGGAACACTTCTGGGCACGAAACTAAGTATTCTGAAATCATTTGTTTAATCCTCAGCAAAAGTGTGTTGGCTTCAGCATCTCTAATATTGGAATTTATCAGTGGTTTTAATACTGCTCTTTAAATTTTGTCCGTGTTTGTGGAACCATTTGGATTTAGCCGAGCCAGAATTTTCAGGCCGAAAAAGGTGTAGTCAGATCTATTTTGGGCAGCTCCAGAATTTGCCTCTCTATGGCTGTTGTTTACCCAGAGCATTGATTGGGAATGTTGATCTGGCTCTCGGCAGCTGTAACAGGCCATGTGCTGTTTGGGAAAGGGTTGTGGCTGTGGCTGTGCCTGGATGAGCAGCCACTGGGCTGTACCACATGCTGGGGAGAATCATGGAATTGTTAAGGTTGGAAAAGACCTTTAAGATCATCATGTCCAACCATCAACCCAGCCACCACCATGTTCACTATTAAACCACGTCCTCAAGTGCCACATCCACACGTTCTTTGAACGCTTACGGGGATGGTGACTCCACCACTTCCCTGGGCAGCCTGTTCCAGTGGTTCAAAACACTTTCCATGAAAATTTTATCCTAATATCTACACTAAATTGGGCACAGCAGAGCAAGGTGCGTGTCTGTGGTCAGCGACGCCTCCTCCACGAGGCAGGGAGGACAGTACCGTGACCAGCGGCCACGGGGGCAAGCATCATCCTCCTGCTTTAATATTCCTGAAAAAAAAATGATCAATTGATCAAGTGTGAAGGCTGGCAACGAGGCTTCAAATCCCAGCTGCGAGGTGCTGCTGCTGCCAGAGGAAGCAGTGCAGGGAGCAGATGTGAAGGAGCATCTGTGCGCTGTCCTCCGAGGCAGCGGGCGGCCGAGGAGCTGCTGTGGGTAAACACCAGCTGTGTTTGCTCTGCTCCGAACAGCGACGGGGCTCGGAGGTGGAGAACGGGATAGTCTGACCCCGCGGGGAAAGGCTGATTTAATGCTGCAGCAGTTGAACAACAAACAGAGCACGGAGAGGAGCGCGAGATGGAAATCCTGCTGCCGGCCCCGCTCTGCTCCCACAGGGCAGCTGTGACCCCCTGGCTGTGCTGAACTGCTGAACATTTCACCCAGAGCCTTCCAGGGACTTCATTAGGTTAAGGAGGGGCTGTTTTCAAGCCTGTCTGTGCCTCAAGGAGGGTTTTGACCCTTTGAGGGAAATGACCATCTCATGGCACGGCTGTATTTGTGCCATTCACTGCGCTGGGAGAGGAGACCTGCAGGCTCCCACCTGTGGCACAAGGGCTGGGGTGGGAGCTGTGGAAGGCAGCTAAAAATACCAGACAAACCTGCTGGAAGCCAGACTGGGAGAAGAACTCAGCTGGGAAGGAGATGGATGTGTTTAACAGGGAAGTCAGCAGCTGCTCAGCATCCCTGTGGTTCCAGTGCTCCCTCTGTCTGGAGCGGCTGGAGTTTGTTCCTCCTTACACGTACCTGGCTTGGCTTTGTGGAGGAGCAAGGAGGTGACTGTGGGCTGAGTCCAGGTCAGGGCAGGCTAAAATTCGTGGCCTCTGTGTGCTTACTCAAGTTAAACCTCTTGACTTCCTTTCCAAGCGGTTTTGGATGCTCCCCCACTCCAAATGGATTGGTTCTTGTGGGAAATGAGGTTTTGCGTGTCTCCCTCAGGCAGCACGAGTTGCCTTTACACTAGTCTTTGTCCTAGTTGGTCTATGACAAGGTGCAGCTTGCAGGTTCTCTTACCACTGCCTTTTACAAGGAGAATTAAATTAAGAGCCCATTTCTGGGAGGTGGATCAGGAAGAATGAGAATGATCTGACCTGTGGATCTTACAGTTTGCAGATCAAATTAAGAGGCAGAGTTAATTTTAAACTGCACAAAATAGGAGCTCAGGAGGAGGATTCACTGGGAGTCTGCAATTATAAATGAAAAGGCTCCGTGGAGCAAATAACAGTTCTTAAAATTAGATCCAGTAATAGAGGTGTGTGGGGATAGTGCAGTTATCACCTTGAGGGCGAGATGGAGCAGGTACAGCAAGGAAAGAGGTTACACATTTCCTAAAAAGAAAGGGAAGAGCAGCTTTTTCTGTCTCTTAAATTTCACTTTCAGCTGATGATTTATGTGAATTAATAAAGGGGGAAGATACGGTTCAAATAGTTAAATTTATGAGCTTCCCCTTAATGCTGTGGGAAGAGGAAACTTGATTAACTGCATCAAAGTTCCACCAGGATTTTGGATGGAGATTTCTGTGCTTTCTGATACCACCTCATGTCGATGGGCTGGGAAATGCTAGGAGACCTTTCTGGAAGGGTTGGATCCAATGGGCAGTGTCTCCTGGTTTATCAGTGAATGCTTTTCCACTCATATTCCCATGCTCCAGTGTCCAGCCTGCCCCTTGGCCAGGATTAGCAGGATATTCCCAGTGCTGCTGGATGGAGCCAGGCCTGGGTGACTTCCAGCAGTTCCCATTGCAGAGGGAACACCAACATTCCTGGGGAGGAAGGTGAAGCTGGCACTTACATGCAACACTGGGACAGCGGAGCCAGGATGGAGGTTTCATCATGGGAATGCCGCCCAAACCTGGGGGTAAAGCAAAGAGCAGAGAGTTTAGTGCCTCCCCAGCCCCTTCCCCCCTCCCCTCCCTCCTCCTGCGGCCTCACCCTCTGGCATTGTCCAGGTGCAAGAGGAATCCGTCGTCCCCAAACTTGGTGAACATTTCGTAGTGGTGGCGGTCCATGTTTCCTGGCAAAGGGCAGACAGAGGAACAGCGTTTCCCTCGCCTGTGACCTGGTTTTCTAAACTATCCTATGTTTTCTTTCAGGTCTACGTGAAATACATGTTTAAGATGCTCAGAGCTGCTGCTTTCACCTTGGCTGGGGAGTGGGCTGGGGTGAGTCTGGGGGGTGCCCTGTGCCCCCACATCGGCTGTGGGGAGACAGCAGCCTCTCCAAACTGTCTCAGGAGGAGAAGGGATGGTCTTGAGAAACTCCATGGCATGGGAGAGAGGGCAGGAAGGCCTACATGGAAGGAATGTCCTTCCCCTCCATCATACCTATTAGGAAGTCAAAGATGGCCATGTCCACAACGTTGAGCAGACGGTTGCCATTGCTGTAGGGGTAGATCTCCCTCACCGTGTTGCAGTAGAGAGGATTCACTTCCCACCTGCAGGAATTGGAGACTCACTCAGTTGCTGCTGCTGTGTCCCAAGAGCCGCCGTGAAGCCTGGACTTAAACCTCCCTCCTTGTGCTTGCAGGAGGCTGGAATTCAAACCCAGCCAATGCCCAGGCTTTGAGAGTTATTAGATTAATTATGGGCACCCTGAACCTTCCTCTGCCTGTACTGTTTCTGCCCGTGTGTCCGTGTGTCTGTCCCCACATGCTCCCTGCAGTGCAGATATTATGGGAAGCAGCATCATTTACCCACTTACTCCTCTTTTCCATCAAACGAGTAGGACCGGATCCAGGGGTTTGGGATGGAGAGCCGTGGTGCCAGGTTGAGGGAGGGCAGGAAGGCGGAGAGGGACCCTTCCAGGAGGTGAGGGTTCCCACACACCGCGTACTCCGTCTTGCACATGTAGGGGCACTTGGCAAAGAAGCAGACGTTGCTGGCTGGCAGGGGAAGAGAAAACAGGGAAAGGAGCTGTGGTCTCCAGGAGGCTGTGAGTTGGCCTGGACTGACCCCTTCCCCACTGTGGGACAGTGCCTGTGTATGCTGTGACACAACCACATCATGGATGGGAAACTGCCAAATCATGGATTTTGTCCGATGGACAGACCTGGTCCCGCACTAAGGGAAAGGTTAGGAGAAGAGGGCAGGCAAATAGATCTGGGAGATGATTCCAGCGGCAGGCTGGGAGAGGGACACCTCTGCTGTAACCGTGTCTTTGTGCACCTGTTCCACCCAGGAATTCCATTTTTGCACCACGGCACGAGTCCTGCAGCCCCTTCTGCCTGCAGGTCCTGCCCTTCCTCCCACCACGGACCAACAAAGGTTTGGGTTAGGTTGGAAGGGACCTTAAAGATCATCTGGATCACCGCTTGCCTCACCCCAGCTCACAGCAGCCAAACGCTGGCCCACCTGGTGAGACGAAGAACACGCTCTGCAGGACCTCGTTCTTGGTGACCTCCAGGATCTCCCTGGTGACATTGATCCTCCTCCCGACCGTGGGCGGCACCCTCCGGAAATCCAGGATCCTGCACAGAGGGGGCAGTGCAAAGGGACATTGCTGCACAGTGGGATGGCAGGTGCTGCCCTCATCTCTTCCCTCAGGGAACCAGGAGCCTTCAGACCACTGTACCCATGTGGGGTTTTTTAGTCCCAGATTCTTTCTAGCAAAAAGCCCCTCTGGGCCAAAAGGTGGCTGAGTTCGGATTTTGGTATTTTAATAGCTGCCGCCTGCAACAATCTGGATGTTCTCCAGGATTCCTGACTCTTTCCCTATCAGGTCTTGCCTCGGTTTCTCCCACCCCCTTGCACACAAGTGGGGTCCTTTAGGGGCCAAAACAGCCCTCCATGCCCTTCTACAGTGTTGGTTTGACACAGAGTAAAGATGTTGCTCCTGGTACAACGTGGCCGAGGAGGCACAACCCTCTCAGAGGCACTCAAACCCTGCTGATTCCTCTAAAATATTCTTAAAAACCTCAGGGCCTGGGGCAGGAAGGCATTCCTGGCAGAGAGTGGGAAGCTGCTGCTGATTGCTGAGTCAGTCACACCGGGTGAGTCGGCTAACGCTCTGCTTTGCTCCTTGGGTAATGCCCTCTGCTCCTGGGAATCAGGCACAAAACAGGATTTAGCCTGTTACTTATTGAGCAACGTTTAAAGGAAAAAAAAATATTTGCTTTCATCCAGCATCTTTCAGCTCTAAAAACCACAAAGCACTTCAGAAAAGCAGTCTGGCCTCATTTTTGTGTTGGTGGAGCTGCAGAGGGAGCTGGTGGCAGCTGAGTCAAGCACAGTCACTGTGGTGATGTAGGGGCAGAACTGGGCAGGGAATTCAGCTCCCTTCATTCCCTTACTTGGAGTTTGAGCTACAGGACTTGGTCTAATCCTGCTTATCCTATAGGAATTGGAGACCCCCATCCACCATCACCATCAGGGATCACCTTCCCTTGATGTTCAATACTCATCCCACTGAGGGGAGAAAGGCTGCTGCCCTCATCTTCTGAGAAGGGTGTATTTGATTTCATTAAATACAAACACTGCTGGAAAGAGGTGCCAGGTTGATTGCTCATTAGCTGAGGGCTTAAAACTGCATTTCTGCAGTTTATCTCCATCCAAAACACTGAGCGTGTGACTCCCTCACTGGGCGGGCACCCAGGCTGTGCCCAGAGCTCAGCTTTGCACTTGGATGCAGGGGAGGGATGATGTGTGTGTGGCTGTGTGACAGCCAGGTGAATATCTGACCTGTTCCGACCTGGACTTCACCTCTTCTCGTGCAGTGGCCAAGGCAAAGCTGACTCCTGGGGGTCAGGTGAGAGCCAGAGCCACCCCATCCCCAAATAACACGGCAGCTCCCTGAGGGTGCCACAGAGCAATCCCTTCTCTGAGGCTGAGCAGGGCTCAGCATGGCTCTTCCCGTGCCAAAGCTCTCCGTGGGCAGAGGAGCAGGCCCTGGCAGCAGCAGGAGGAGGAGGAGGCAGGTGCTGTGGCAGGTCCTCACCTGTCCAGGTGGAAGGCGGCGATCTCCGCGTTGTGCCGCTGGAAGTCAACGAAGTAGAAAAAGTCCTCGGGGGTCTCTTCCTCGCGTTTCTGCCTGGGAGGGAGCAGGGGGTGAACCTCACCAAGCTGCCAGGCAGCCTGGACACAGAGTGGTGGCACACAGGGGCAGCAGGTGGGCTCAGGGACAGACATCGTGTGGCCACGGGGCAGAGCTGGAGGTGCCTGGGCCAGGACCCGACGTGTCCAGTGCCGAGCTGGAGCCATCGCCTGCTGTGCCAGAGAGCAGCACTTGTATCCTGTCTCAGTGCCAGGTGGGTGAGGGAGGCAGAAGGGCTGACTGTGGGCTTTAAATCTGCTTGTGCCAGAGCTTAGACCCCCTTGGGACAGTGTTTCGAGAGGGTCCAGCATCAAGGGATGCTGGAGGCTGTGCTGTGCCTCTCCTGACCCTGTGGGAGGCAGAGAAAAGCTCAGGTTCGATGCTCTCACAGCCCTGAGGTGGGAAACCAGCTCACCCAATTCAGTTTTCTGGCTGCCACACAGCGGCCCAATATGTGCAGCATGTAGGATTTGATGCTCAGCTTCCCAGGCAGCGGCATGGCACAGGAAAGCCCACGGGCATTGTGGAGCCCTCCTGGCTCAGCTGAGTGCAGGGATGCTTTCCTTCCCCTCCAGGACCTGTCAGACACTGATGGACACAGGGCAGAGGTGGATGGAAACCAACAGGAGAGGAGCTGGCTGCCCTCTGGATGAGGAAACCACTCTGCCAGGTGCCGTGCCCGTGCATGGACAGTGTGAGGGGGAACAGACATGAGGAGTCCCAAGGGGCTGCAAATAAGTGCAGAAGCAATTTAAAACTTTGAGGTGAGTGGGACTGATGGCTGTTTCTTGGAAACACTCTTGGGAATCCAAGGAAAAACAAGGTCAAACCCCAAAGTCAGCTGGGGAAGAGGAGGAAACGAGCAGTCCCTAATGGCAAAGCTCTCAGGAGAACAAGTGTCCCGGGGTCCTTTGCAGTCTGGCATTTGTGAACCGAGAAATTTCCAACATCAATAGCAGTGTGGGAACACCAGTGATTATCCATGTGTGTTCCTGGGATGGTGTGAGCAGCCAAGAATAATTAAACCTGTTCAGCTGTCCAGGTAGCTGAGTGCAGCAGGGGGAAGGTGTGGCTGTGGTGTGGCTGTCCCTGCCAAGGATGCTCACAGCCCTCACTCACTGCAGGGTTCTGGCTCTGCAGGAGGCTCAGGGGGCTCTGATGGTGTCCTTACCTCATGGGCTTGAACATGGCTTTCCCAAAATCCTGGAACCTGAGGACCAGCTTCAGGTGGACACCGCTGGGCTTCACGACTTGGGGAGGAAACAGGATGTCAACGGCCTGGGAACACCCCAGTTACACACTGCAGCACAACTCAGCCTTCCACCCCAGTAAGTGCATCTCATCGCTCCTCCCAGCTGCTCCTCTCTTTCTAGTTATTTTTCTTCTCTCCCTCTCCCTTGTGCCACAGAGATTTCCTTCCAGCTCCTCTCCCAACAGCCATTTGTTTCTTCCCCCCCGGGGGCTCTTTCCTCCTCCCCAGTAGAAATCATTGGTGTACCAGTGACCTGGTACCCACATCAAACAGGCTACTCATGGAAGTGGTGGAATCATCATCCCTGGAAGTGCTTAAAAAACATTTAAATGTGGCACCTGGGGACATGCTTTAGTGGTGGGCTTTGCAGTGCTGGGGGAATAGTTGGACTGGGTGATTTTACAAGTCTTTTTCAACCTTAAGGATTCCATGGTCTACAATCCCAGCCTCTGCTGGGGTGGAGGGGTTTAATGGGAAGGAGAAGGGCCTGACATGGTCTGGCTTTGCATTTCCCTGGCTGAGGCTGGGATGGAGGAGCTGAGGATGGGGCCAGCTGAAGCAATGGGGTGCAGGGGTGAGCCCCAAGTGTCACACTCACTCTGGCTGCAGTCACAGGCTCCCAGCAGTGCCTTCTCGTCCTGGCTGTAATCTGCAAGGGCAGGAGCAGTGGTGAGACCCCGCTGGGCTCCGTCTCCGGCTGCAGACCCCCCTCCCAGGCTCCAAAGGCTTGCAGAAGGGACCTGTGGGGGCTGGAGCCCCCCAGCCCCACCCCAGCTCCTGCGGCAGGGAGGTGCTCACCGGCACTGATGGTGGGGAACTCCTGCATGTCCCGGAGGAGCCTGTTAACAATGGGGCTGGAGCGCGGGTAGAGCCCATCCCGGCTGATGCCCAGGTGGAACTGCAGCCAGCTGGCTTCTGGCCGCAGTGGCACCGGCGCCGCCGGGGAGGTCAGGTTGAGCTCCTCCCTGTAGAGCTTGTGTCTCCTGGAAGAGAGCAGTGATGGGGTGATGAGGATGAGCCACGGGATGGAAAACTTACTGCTCTGAGCCCAGAGTCTGTTGGGGAGTGGGGAGGGTGCCAGGAGCAGAGCTGGAGGGACACGGGGTGGATAAGGACTCTGGGTGCCACCTGAGGGGAAACTGAGGCAGGGAGCAATGACTGGGATGGTCAGAGGTCCCACAAATTGTGCCACCTTCTGCCTCTGTAAAGCCCTGGAAAGTGGCCTTAGGGAAGCATGAAGGACTCTGTTGTCTTTTCCTCATCCCACCAGGACCTGGAGGGCATCACTGGAGCTCAACTGCATCTCCAGCACCACAAAGAGCTGGTGTGGGATGGATGCAGTGCTTCCCAGAGCAACTACGGGCTCCTGGCCAGGTTTGAGGAAGGGAGGTGATGTGACAGCAGGTAACCTGGGTCTTGACTTTTCAGTGAGGTGTCTGGGAAGCCCAGGAGAACAACGGGGCCTTGTCTGTCCACAGAGGACAGTATTTATAGTCAGTACATCTCTGACACAATTTTTTCCCTGAAGCTGGAGGTCCCAGGCAGGGGAAAAAAAGTCACTGAGAGCCACAAATCGCAACTCCATGACCAGATTCACAGCCCTCAGCTCGGTGAGCAGGGATGTGCCATCTGGCAGCATCCTGTCCATCATCTCTTAAAATCAAGGTCCTACCCACTCCTTTCTTGGCAGGTGGAGCTGGAGAGTCCTCCCAAGTTCAGTAATAATCCAACCCCATCTCTGCACTCAGCATTTTCCTCAGCCTCAAGATCTCCAAGGTTGGTACCCACACTCTGGAACTGGGAGGTCACTCATTCCACGCGGCAGAGCGACAGCTTCTCATGAACACCGTCGGGGCCGTGCATGGAGCAGCCAGTCCTGACAAAGGGAAAGTTCAGTTTGCACTGAAAGGACCCATCTGTGAGAGCAAACAGGAGCCGGGGGCTGATACGGAGTGGGACATTAACCAAGGCTGGGACGGAGTGGCTGGAGAGAGGGATGTGCCACACGTCTGGCCAGACCTCAACCAGAGCCTGAGCTCTGGGAAACGCTGCAGCGAGTGAGTGCTGACCACTCACCGAGGCATTCATCATCCAAGGAGCTGCCACTGATGGCCGGAAAGGGCTCCTGGGTGGTGGTGGCTTTTTTGTTTCCCTGCTCAACCCAGCAGCTAGGGTTTGGTTGTGTTTTTTTCCATCATCCTTCTCCATCCAAGCAGGTTAAACAGGATGATTTGTCCAGTCTATCTGCCAAGCAAGGGATGAACCTTCCGGAGGTGAGGGACATGTTCCAGTAGTATCCTGGGAAACATCTAGGAACTGGAGAGACAGGTTGTATGTGCTGGTCACGGGAGCCTGTTCCCTCTCCCAGTTTGTTTGTCTTTCCACTGGATCAGGTCAGCCACAGCACGAAGTCCACGTGCGCGTGGTCAGAGGGAATGGTGCTGGAGCATTTCCCTCCTGCTCCAGCTCTTTGCTCAGGCTGTCTGCAGAGGAGGCAGAAGCCTCCCCTGTGCACAGGGATGTGGCCCTGGAATGCTGTCAGCTCCAGTGGATGTGCCCTGATCCCTCCATGCTGCTGCCCTGCACTAGGTTTCCCTTGGACAGTTCTTTGAGGCACAACCTTAACCCTCACCACAGCCAGGGACAATAAACCCCAGAGTGATGTCGAAGAATGACTCAGGATTTTTCCCTAGGGAAGCTGCCCAAATATTTTACCATATTTGCTCTCCTGCCTCCCATGCACACAGGCTGTTCCCCAGGGGTGGCAGTGAGCAAGGGATTACCAATGGGGAAAAAAATGCAGTGGTTATGCAAGGGGAGGCAGATCCCAGCCCTGCACCCACATGGGCCCTGCCCTGGCTGAGCCAGCCCCTTCCCAGCCTTTAAACCCAAAATACAGCTCCCTCTGCCTATTTCCTTCAGGATTCCTGAAATATTTCCCTGTAAAACCAGATCTCTGCAGAAAAGCATAATGATATAAAAACAGGGTTCATTTTTACCCTGCTATAAATAGCCCCAGGGTTGTTCTGGTTCTCAGCTGGGATGGGGCGGCAGGGGGGCACAGCGTGAGGTGACACTGGGCTCAAGCCACCAGTGCCCTGAGTTTGGGGTTTTGAAGCTGCTCCATCAAGGATAAAAATAATCTCTGGAGTTTTTAAGGTTTTTTGGTGGTTTTTTTTTGGTTTTGAAGAGATGTGGATGGTTTTTTTTGCTGTTTCCTTCCTGCATCCCCATCAGTCTCTCCAGCTGGTTCTGCATCCTGCAATCAAACTCCTGGTCCTGATTGAAGTGCTGGGGAACAGCACAGTGATGGGCAGCAGCCAGAGAGCTCCGTGGAGGGGGACAAGCACTGATGTGCTCCCCTTGGCCTCGGGTATCCAACTGGGACGTGTGCTGGGGCCGCTCCAGGAGCTGGCAGAGTCCCTGTCCAGCTGACGTCCATCTGGCTGCAGAAATGAAGACAGACACGCTGTGCTGGAGGTTAAGCTGCAGCTTGTTCCACTCAAGAGGAGCATCCTGCTGCTCCAAAAGCTGCTCTGCCAACAGCCAGGGTGATGGAGAAATGTGTTGTTACCCCGTCACACCGGAGGAGAGGATCCACATGGACACTCAGCTCTCACCCTCTCCTGCCTGGATGTGGAGCTGCTGTGGACTCTGCTCTTCAGTCCTCAACAGCAGCAGCAGCTTTGCTAAACCCCTGGATTGGCAGGGAAAGCCATGGATTCCCGACTCCCATGAGGACACTGCCCTTGGCTCTTGGCAGTTGCAGGGATGACTCCTTCCCTGACCACATCGGAGAGGACATGGGCTCTGCAGTGCTCCTGGAGAGGGAGGAATTCCTCTATACCCACAGAAAATTGATGGTCTTCTGAAAAGCACCAGCCCTGGCAAGTGCCATCTGATTCTCTATTCCATTTGCAGCACCAGTGGTTGCTGGCAGGTTGTTGCAGAGGCCGCTCTGTGTCACCTCGGCCCGTCCGTGCTCCCCGGAGGTTCTACCCACTTGTGAGCATCACATATTTTATTTCAAAGTGACTGAGGAATAATCAATACCCCGCCTCCCTTTCCTTCCTGGAGGAGCAAAGCGAAGTCAGACAAGGACAAACGGCACCACGACGTTCCTCCCGAACACATCACAACCAGACCTCGGAGCAGGAGGGAACGTGCAGCCGCGGCTTCGTCGCAAACACCACGTTTAGACAAAGTGGTAAAGAAAACTGGGGAATGCAGACTTCTTACTGAACAGCCAGGGCTGTCCTGCCGGTGAGGTGTGGACATAATGCCAGTGCTGCAGAAAGAGCTCAGCACCAGGTGCTCAGGGCTTCTGATAGTGCAGCCATCAAGCCGTGAGCTGTTTCAGTTTAAATCCCCCATTCCCACCAGGATTTTTCTTGGGAAATGTCCATCTTGGTACCCAAATCCTGATGTCTTCAGGAGGCACTGCTCAGCTCTGAGAAGATGCACCCAGTGCAGTCTGTGGAACAGCCAGGGATACCCAAACCCACCATCCACGGACTCCAAGTGATGTGATGAAGGATCCAACGTGCTCCAGCTGGAGCAGAGCCAGGAAAGAGCCAGGGTGACCCTGGCTGAGCACACAGGGTAGTTCCAGACCTTGGGCCACAGAGGTCATTGTTTCCTTCCATTGACACTTCCCACCATCTCCTCCTGCGAACCCCACATGGAACCAGCACTGGGTGAGTCCCACAGAAACAGCAGGGATAGGTATTGATGTGGAGAAAGTGGGAGCTTGGGAATCCTGCCCACGTGGCTCAGCAAACACCAAACAGGTAGCATGAGGAGCAGGGGCCGCTCTGGTGCTGGAAACCAAACTTGGGCAGTGGGGAAGTTCCAGAACAGGGATCCATGAGGTGGTCCCAGGAGATGCTGCCATCACCTTGCAGGTGTCCTGTCCCTGTCCCACGGAGGAGGCAGTGAGGTGATGCTGTGAGCACTGGGGGCTCCATGCTCTGTTGTATCCCAAGTTTGTGCATGAATGGAAAAGCTGTTGGGGTGCAGAGAGGAGCTGGGGGATCCTGGAGGATGCTGGATGTTTCCAGCTTGGTCCCAGCCCTCCTGCAAGGGGGGTTAGATCAGAGGTCCAGGGCCCAGTGGTTGGATCATGCTCTTGTGATTGATGTGTGGAGTTGGTGCTTGAAGGTCACTGTCACTGTCCCCCTGCTTTGTGACAGTCCCACCCCAGGCGTAGGAGATGGGGGAGTTTTCCTGCAGCCATTGCTGGGGCTGGGAGAGGCAGCAGGAGAACTCTGAGCTGAGGATCCCTTTCCCTGGGAATCTGACAGCAGAGATAGGCAGGAGACACCCTGGGAAGATGCGTCCCCACAGAGCCCCCTCTGCCCAGCCCTGCCGGTCTGTGGGGGGCTGGTTGTTGGGGAGGAGGGTGATGGGGAGGGCAGTGGGGCAGAGAGCCAGAAGTGGGGTGCAAGCTCGACTGGGGGTGCCAGGGGACACGCAGGGGGTTCCACTGCCATTCCCAGGCACGGAATGCTTAAGCAGGAGACGGGTGTCGGGGAGAGCTGCCCAGAAAGGGCAGGGGGTGCCTGGGAAAGGGGTACCCAGGAAAGGAGTGCCCAGGAGATGCTCATGCAGGAGGTGCCTGTGAAGGGCATACCCAGGAAATGCCCAGGAAGGGGGTGCCTGGGAGAGGGGTGCCCAGGAGATGCCCGGGAAGGGGGTGCCCAGGATGGGAGTGCCCAGGAGATGCCCGCGCAGGGGATGCCCGCTCAGAGGGTGCCCGGTGCGGGGGTGCCGCGGCGGCGGGACGCACCTGTTCCAGCGAGCCGCCTTCCGCCGGTAGTAGCGCAGGGCTTCGCGGGCGCCCAGCAGCGGCTCGGCGGGGCCCGGCGGGGCGGTGCGGTACAGCGGGTGGGCGAAGAGGCGGCGCAG
>VZRE01009731.1:32878-81203 GCA_013396775.1 Cephalopterus ornatus
AGCACCGCCCGGCCGCCCAGCGCAGCCCCCCGGGCAGGTGGAGGGTCCCCCCGCGCCCTCGCCCTCGGCTCCTCCGGGGGCTTCGTCCCTTCTCCCGAAAGGTGGAAAGTCCTCCCGGCGGAAGCTTTGGCAGGAGCTGGAGGGCGGCGGTGTCGCTGCTGCGGGGGCCCGGGGGGGGTGCGGGGATGGGGCGCTCGAACACCTCTGTGTCGCTGCGGGCTGAGCCCCAGGGGGCTCTGTCCCCCCACAGCTGGGCTTGCAGCCCTCCCGCCGTGCTCTCTGGCGGATGGTTCGGACGCCGCTTGTATTTTCTTAATTGCTAAAAAAACCATACAGTTGAGGAAACTCCTCCCTGCAGTTTGCTGGGAGAGGCTGGGCCGTGGGGATGTGCTTGGGCTGGGACCCATCGCGCTCATCCTGGGGGGATGGAGAGCCCGGCTGCGAGCGGGGTGGGGAGCTCAGCGAGGGACAGGTTGGAGAGCACCAGGCCAAGGGAGGGGAACGGAGGAGAAACTGGCTGTAAACACGGGGAGCGTGACCAGACTAGCCTGGCTCCAGCACCGTGCTGAAAGGAGAACAAAAAATAAACTGCAGAAAAAGTCAATTATGTTTTCGGCTGGCTGGAGCGGGGTTCGGGTCCGTGTGCAGCACGGCCAGGGGAGGCTCCGGAAAGCGTCCTGGGATCAAGGGGCTGGAATTGTGCAAACAGGGTGAATCTGCGGGCTGAGCATCTGACCTGGAGCCTGAGAGGGCCCTTTGGTTGAGGAGGGGAGAGAAGATGATCCCGGGCTGAATTGTGGCTGGAGGGGCCTGGAGAACATCTGTCCCCTTGGTCTCTTGATCTTTGGAAGTTGGGGGCTGTTCTCATTTAGAAATGCAATTTCAGGATTCCTTCATCTTTTGATACTTGGGGTTCAGTTTTTTGGGGTTTGCTCTAAACATTCCCTCCCCCCTACCCCCAATAATACCAAGCTTTATGTATTTTCCACAGGGCGTCAGAAAAATCATAAGCACAAACTGCAGCTGGTGCTTCTGTGGCCAGTGAGGATCGGTGGGAGCTCCCCACACTGCTTGGCTTTTGGGGGCACTGGCTGTGCCTGTCCTTCTCTGCCCTTTGGGGACAAAACTGGTGTAATGATTGCACTCAGATTCCTTCAGGCTCTAAACCAGACGAGGTATCAAGAGGGAAAATTCTAGGGTCCTGCCTGTATTGGAAAGGCTTGGGGGGCACTAGGCAGGCAGGGGCTCTGCTCAGAGGTGCTGGGGTGGGGTCTGCAGGGTGGGAAGCCTCAGAGCTGATCCTCCTGGTACTGAAGGAGAGAAGAAGCTTTCAATATATAAAATTGGATGCAAATAAGGGGGGAAATGATCTCCAGCTCTCTGGTCAGGTTGCTTAGGAGAGAGCAAAGCGTGTTGTGCTGCTGCTGCACCCTCTGTCTGGGAACACTGAGGTCCTCAGTCCCTTCAGGTGACCTGGCAGCTTCCCCAGACCAGTGTCATCATAAGCCCGATACAAAGCAACAGCCTAACAGGGACTAACAATAGAATTCTTATTAAAAAAAAAAAAATTAAAAAAGATTAACCAGCTGAAGTTAACAAACCTTGGAATTCAGCAAACTCGGATGAATCACCAGGAGCAAAGCCTGCTCCGTGGCTGCCAGCCCGCTGAAGGGCACTCGCTGCCTCACTCCAAACTCAAAGAGCAACTTTCGACAAACACTCCATCAAAAAACTGGCTAACACTTGCTTGGCTCCTAATCCTCCCCGAGTTGTTTTCCCTGTTGCTAATCTCTCCCAGGAACCATTAATAAATCTTCGCTGGTTTGCAAGGCTGATTCTGAACAAAGGCACCAGGAACCAGCAGTGCCCGGGCCCGTGGCTCTGTTATTTGCACGCTCCGCAGGAAGATCGTTTCGCTTTTAATGAGCCCAATTAAAAAAGAAACAAAAAATAATAAATCAATCCCATTAATCTGCAATAAATCGAAGAGCTGTGGTCCTTCCCAAAACATTCAGTGACTGCCAGCTCCCGACACGCTGGGATGCAAAATCACTGTTATTATTTAGAGCAACCCAGCAATGCCAGTGCTACCTGGGCTGTGCCTGCCCAGCGATGCTTCCCTGCTCATCCAAGGCTTGGAGTCCCTTGGGAGCAGGGAGGGATCCCTCTGGAGTTTGTCTCCATCCCTCAGCATCTCCCTGTGTCCTGGTTTCTTGGTGGCTCCTGCTGCCAGGCTGTACCTGGTCTGTGCGTAGCCCCTGCAGTCCCTGGGCTGCAGCTGAGCATCACTCCCCACCCTCGGGCTCTGCAGCCTGGAAAGGGTGAATGTGTTCCTAAAATTAACCTGGAAATGCTGCTTTGATAGGCCACTGACAGCTACAGCGGAACCAAATTAGCGTTTGGAATTACCATGAGATAATTGGCCTCATTTGCTATTTAAAGATGGGGGGGAAAAAAGCTCCCTCTTCCACACAACTGCAGTGGAGAAATGTTCAGGCGTAGATGATGTCCCAAAACATATCATTAAAGCTTTAAATAAATGTATGATGACATCTGGTGTTAAAAAAGACTTCCTTTGTGTTTCAGATAGGAACCAGGAACCCTTTTCAAAGTCGTTTTTTAATGAAGGATATTCCTCTTGTTTTTCCAGACACGCAACTTACAATATTTGGAGATGTAAGTATGTCATTTGAATTCTTTCACACAGGGTGGATTTAAAAATCATCTTCTTTAGAGATGCCTCTTACTTGCCAAAAGGTAAATGCCTCTGTCTGCTGCTTTTTGTCTTTTTTTACTTGAAATGCTGCAGAGCTGCCCTGGTCCCACCCTGCAGATTGTAATGTTTGGAAAAGGGAGGAGATGAGAACTATTCCTTTCTCACTGTCATTAATTACAAGGATTAAACACCATGGCAGCTACACAACATTGCAGACAAAATAAAAATACGAGTTGGAGGAGCCGAGTTCTGCGTTTGCTGCTTCACAATCAAGATGTGTCTGAGCACATCATGGCGCGGACATGGCAGAAGCACATCCCGCAGTTCCAGTCCTGCTGCTGGTCTGGCTGGTCCAGTCAGGACTCAGAGAACTAGGTCCATCTTCCTGCGTGATGCTCGTGGTGGTGACGGTGGTGATGTCGTGGTGGTGATGCTGGTCATGGTCATGGCAGTGGTTGTTTTGTTGGTCATGGTCATTATGGTCCCCAAAGTGCATCTCCCACCCTCGTGCCAGGGCTGGGGTTTGTTTCCCAGGGAAGGTGGTGCCTCTCGCAAGGTATTTGGTGGGGTCCCCTCTGCCTGAACCACTCAGGACTGGGGCTTTCCCACCACCAGGGTTGTGTGAGATCACTCTCCAGCCTGTGCTGTGCTGGTTTGGTGGGAGAAGCCTTCGCTGTTGCTCTGGGCTGTCTCACGCTCTACCTCGGCTTGTAATTAAAAATGAAATATTTGGGCTAAGTGCTGAAATTAAGAACACGTTTTTGATAGCTAACAATACAGAGGAAAGCCCTGGAGACCCTGATAGGGCAATTAGTGCCTCTCCACTTGCATTGGAGATGAGTCTTTTGAGAGAGGAAGCCTGTTCACTCTAGGGGATTTTTTGGTACAAAAATGCAATTACAGGGTATAAAAGGGAACATTTAGAAACATGCAAAGCGGGAATGAGTCTGGAGCCTCCTTTGCCACAGGACAGGGAAAGCAGAAGATAAGAGGTGCCCCAGGCATGACACCCCTAACAGTTCCCCTCCAACATGCTGGCCCTGGCAGCAGCAGCCATCAACTTGTGGTTTCATTTCCCTCCCGTCCACCTCTCCTGGCTGCTGTTCCAGGCTTAGCTGCTGTTCCAGGCTCATCCCTTGGCCTCAGCAAGCTCCCAGCTGCTCCAGGCTCGGGAGGCCGGGTGGTTCCTATCCCAGTTGGCAATGAGCTTTTGCACTGCTCAGCACAAACCGGAGGAATCCACCTTCACGGTCCAAGCGAGCGGCCGTCGTGTGCCGGGGCCGCCTCCTCCAGCACAGCTCTGCTTCCCCCCTCCCTCTCTCCCTCTGAGCATCTCTGGAGCTGGTGTGTTGCTTAGAACAAAGCCTTGAGGGGCTGTGGCAGCTCCCCATGGCCAATCCCAACACCACGTTGTCCCGGGATGATGAGCGAGCCGTGAGCCCTTGCACAGTGTGTGGGGGATGAGAAGGCTCCGCTGTGCTCCCCACCCTCCCATCTGAATTCCAACTGATGGACGCCAACCCTGGGAGCCTAAAAAAGGTCTGTAGCAAGGAGAGCTCGTGGAGGAAGGTGGTGGTGACCTGCACAGAGCCAGCACAAGGGCAGGGCTGCCTGCATGTCCCTGCAGAGCGTCTGACGTGGGGCTGTTTGTCTTGGATGGGCTGGAAAACAGCGCTGACCTCTTGTGCAACACTGTGGGTTTTTGGCCGGCCGGGCAGTGGCTCAGCTTGTGTTGAGTTTATAAGATCTGATTTCCAAGATAGTAAAACCAAAACAACCCTGTCCAATGGCCAGACTCGCCCTTGCCAAGGAGGAAGGGAACAGTTGCCGTCGCTAAAGGTTAAATAACAGCAAATCACATTTCTCGGGCCGGGCTGCGTGTGCACATTATTTAATCAGTGTTTAGTTTGTTGAATTACTTTTATTGGGAGTTAACTGTGTAGTGGTCTCAGTGGAACATCTGATCCAAGATTTGGAAAGAATATTCTTCGACCCTTGCTGAGTGCAATTATTTTTGGAGACAAGTGGAGGCTTTAGAGGCATTAAGAAGATAAGATGCGGATTGTTTGCAGAAGGGTTTTTATTTTATTTTAGTGGCTTTTCAAAGAGAGGAACTTTTATTATTTTTTTTGTCTATTGTTAGCAGACAGTGCAGTGGAAACCGAGCAGAAGGGCTGGGAAGAGGCACAGATGTTCCCTTTGCCATTGGCTGGGCCAGGCACCCAAACCCAAAGCAGAGGGTTTGAACCTCCCTCCAAAGCTGCTGTATCAGTTTCCAAGACTTGGAATAGCTCCTCTGCCTGCCAGTTTCCCAGTAAAATCACTGAGGGCTGGTGTGGGACTCCCTGTATAATAATTTTAAAGCGTGACAGTGGATGGGACAAGGACTGTTTACAAAGCAGAGAAAATGAAGGACTTTGTGCTTCCTTTCATCTGTGGGAAAATCACAGATGGATCCCAAACTTCCAGCTCTCAGCCCAGCACCAGTTCATCCAGACCACAAAAGAGAATAGCCAATCTCTCATTTGGAGGCTGTGATGGAAGATGGGACACCTTTATCCCCAAGAGTAAATACTCTGAGAAAAAAAGCAGCATTAGTTTATCAGTAGCTAACGAGTATCTTATGAGTTAATTGTAGATGTACATCATATTCCTCCATGGAGGAGGCTGGCTGACTCCTCTGTGTCTGCAAGAACACTGATTTCAATTATTTAGAGGAAAATATACAATCTTGGTTGCTGTTTGCTCTGTGATGGTGCATCTTGTCCCAGGGAAAACCACAGGCAGACAGGCTGGGAAATTATGGCCGGATTTTAGTAGGAAGATAAAGTAGAACTGTTAAAGCAGGGAAGGATGGATGCTGGGATATCCTGGGGGCCTGTTGTGGGCAGGATCACGGATTTGAGAAGGACCTTGGGTGGCTTTGGAAGTGCCAAGGGATCAGCCATGGGATGGAGGGGACCCTTGGTGCGTTTTCAGGTGCCAAGGGCACTGCAGAGGGAGAGGGAGGAAAAGGGGGGAGGAAACGGTGGCTCCACAAACCTTCCCTAAAAAGCTCAGGAAGGAAAAGAGTGAAAACCAGCCACGGCCTCAGGGCTGTGAGGGCACTTTCTTGTGCTGGTTCCTTGGTGGGGGCACCTCTGCCAAGGCCAGGGCTGTGTCACTGCAGGGTGCACGTAAGGGCAGGAGATCCTGCTCCCCTGGACCTCCAAAAAGCTTCAGAGCTCACCCGTGGCTGCACACAGGGGTTGGCTGGGGAGCAGAGCTGAGCACCCCAAACTTCAGCCTGCAGTCAGCCCATGCACTTGTTTGGGTTGGGGCTTAGCAAAAAGTTTTGAAAGGAAAGTCTGCCTAATAATAGCAATAATAACAACAGCAATAATAATAGCAGTAGCCGTAATAATAATAATAATACAAATATCATTGGTGTTTTATTCCAGCAGCTGGATTTTTTTGGAAATGCCTTCATGTTTCAAAACTACAAAGGGAAGAAAAGGGAGTGAACTTCTCAATCACAAACTGGTTTTCAGCTGAGTGGAGGGAGAAAAGCCCTTTCATCCTCAATCCACAATGGAAATTGTTAATTAAAAAGCACCAGTAGATTGGGATGGTCAAAAGCAAACTGCAGAGCAGAAAGATGTTACTTCCTACTAGTGAAGGTGCTGTAGGTGTGTGTATAATTATAATATCAGCCAGTGGAGAAGATCCTTCCCCTTCCCAGGCAGCTTTTGTGGCACCACATCCCTGCCCGGCTTTTCCGGAGGGTTTTTTTGTGTGTGTGTGTGTTTCTATTTGTTTTTCCCCTTCCTGACATATTAATCTCAGGGTCATCTTAACCTTGGCTCTGTGCTGGCTCTGGGAAAGGGCTGCTGGCAATAACTGCTGGGGGAGCTCTCTGTGGGCACAGTATTTGGTAATAAAAGCAATGATTTTGGAGCACAGAGCTCGTGTAGGGAGCTGCACGGCAGGAATTTGTTAAATAGCTTATTCTGCAATAAATGCAGCATAAATTAAAAATAAATTTTAAAAAAATTAGAACAAATGGAGGAGCTGGGATGGACCCTGAGAGGGTAACTGCTCCATTCCTAGTGCTTCCAGGATGGATGTGTCTGCTGGATCTGGGCCATCGACACCCAGATCGATCACCCACCTCCTCCTCTGGCTTTTTTACCACCAAACAGCTTGAAATATTTGGGCCTTAACTGCTTGTCAGCTTTGCTTCCTGTTTTCTCGGTTTGTTGGAAGTCAACCCCAATGTTGAGGGTTTTTTTTCTACCAGTAGGATACAAAATCAGGAGAATCAGTTAATCCCTGGCACTAAAGAAGAGCTGCTGAGCCTGAGCGTGTCCTGCCAGGAGTCTTTACCTGTCTGCAGCTCAGTCGTGTGTGCAGATCAAATTGAGATGAAATTATGGCACTGGGAGCCCACGTAGATCAATTGTCTCTGTGTAAAATGTGTCCAGCACTTTAAACATGGGTTCCTGCACCAGAGCAGTGATCTCTGACTGGATCTGCCCTCCAGTACTGCTGTAGGGGTCACTTACAGTCGGTTCATCCCATCCACACCAGAAAACTCACTGCCTTGCTGGAGAGCCAGCAGTAAGATATTTTTTGAAGCAAGAAAATAATCAGGGTAGTTTTAATGAGGTCCAGGAGGAGGAATCTGGTATCAGCAGAAAATTCAGCTGTTTTCCCACTCTGTCCTTCCTTGACTTCCTTATTAACCCCTTGTCACCAAGGATGAGCACCAGGGCAGGGCAGGGCAGGGCAGAAAGGGATGTTCTGCCTGAAGGGAAAAGGTTGGTCTGGAGAATCAGGTGAGTACAGAAGGACCTGAATTGCTGAAACTGCTCTGATTTTTCAGTCACATCAGCAAGTTAGCAGGTTTTCCTGATGGAGTCATGGAATGGTTTGTGTTGGAAGGGACCTTAAAGCACATCTAGTCCCACTCCCTGCCATGGGCAGGGACACCTTCCACTAGCCCAGGTTGCTCCAAGCCCCATCCAACCTGGCCTTGGACACTCCCAGGGATCCAGGGGCAGCCACAGCTTCTCTGGGCAACCTCTGCCAGGGCCTCCCCACCCTCACAGCTCCTGAGACAAAAAATCTTGAACAACAGGCTGGAGTGGGCTGGAGTGCACAGGAAAGGGCCAGGATGGGTGTTGGGACCTCCAAGAGTGGGAAACATCTTTGACTTTGTTTCTCTCCATATTTGCAAGCCCCTGCAGTCCATGGGAAAGGGCACGGGTTGACTTTTCCATCCAAGCCCAGTGTGCTCTGTGGAGAAAACCTTGGAGGGAGGTGATGCCAATTTTAGCCCAAGTTCCTGCAGCAGAAATAGATCTTCCTGAGAACACATTTAAATCGTAGTAAATTATATCTCAGGTTAAAGTCTTTATTAAAGTGCCGGGGGGGGATTTCAGGCTGGCTGTATGTACCTCATCACAGGAGATGGGCTGGAAATTACTGTAATTTGGAAAGAACATGGATTTGAATCTTAGAGCCTGTGGTGAAAGTCAGTGCACAGTGAATTATTCCCCTTAATTCATGTTCACACATGGATTGAGCTGGAGCCAGAGCATTTCTATGGTATCACATTTCTCCAGCGAGCTACTGGGTGTGACACAAGGGCTCTTGGGGGGGGTTGTGCTTGTCCTTGGGGTTTTTTTGTTCCCTTGCCTTTGTTGCTCATCCAGAGGCAAATGCCAATGAACTGGATCTGTTCATCTGCTGTGCACAATAACCACAGAGGTTATTATGAAATAAAAGGTTCTTCCTGCCCTTGGCGGTTGGTCTTCTGTGATGGTGGGAAGCAAAAGCCTGTGGAGCCCTTGTTCTTTGTGTCCTGGCTGGTGGAGCTGCAGAGCCACGTTGATGTGTGGGGATGGTTAATCTTTGTGTAAGAAACTGCCAGGGAAACTGTTTAATTGGCAGTGAGAGAAGCCCCAGCTGTTCCTGCAAACTGCTCAAATTGTCCCTTTGCTTTCTGCTCCTCCAGATGTTCCTCTGGGTCTGTCTCTCACCCTACAGGAAACCCACTTCTGGGAAGGTACCAGTGGCCCAAGCACTTCTGGAGCTGAGTTTGGCTGCAGAGATAACCCGACTTGTTTTATCAAAAGTAGTAGACCAAACCATGATATGCAAAAATATGTTGGATAGGTGGAAGAAAAAACCTTCTCCATCGGATCTGGGAGGTACAAGAGGTGTTTGTTCTCCTTCTCTGCCCTGGCATTGCACTGTCTGGGTAGATGGGGCCTCCTGTGGTTTCCACATCAACTTCTTCAGTGTTTTTCCCTGCACAAAACATGAACATTGAGTCCATGCACCCAAAATGAGATCAGAACAGCAAGTTTTCCCCTTGGCCATGGTGTGGGTGCCTTGTTGGCTCTGACTCCCTCACTCTGAAGGCTGCTAAAAACATCTGTGAACCAAATGGCTCAAAGAACAGCAAGAGAAAAGCCTCAATTTTAGTTGTGGTTAAAGATTTTTATTTTTTCCCTTTCCCAAGTTACCCACCTTTCCTCCCAGCCCTCAGCTCACGCTGAGGCTGATGGGTGGTTTTGGGGTGTGCAGACAACAGCTCAGGGAGGCAAGACCCTGCGCCCCTTCCCTCTTTTTGTCTTGTGGGGCCTCCAAAATAAAAATGTTAAGGGTCTGTTGACCAAAAAGGGTTGAAAATGAATATTTACACAGCGCTCAATTGTTGTCCATCTTCCCCTCCACTTTAGTTCAATGCAAGGAGCAAATAACTGTGTGCAGTGATTGCAGCTACTGCTGAATTACCAACTTATTCATGACATGCAGATTACAGGGCAATAATTATAGCTGAGCTTGCTGTCATGTTATGAGATCCCCAAGTACCCAGATCTCCTCAGGGCTGGGGTTTTTTGCTGGTGTGGCAGTGTTTAGCTTTAGCTGGAGGCACAGTTAAGTAGGGGAAGCACAAGTGCAAAATGTCCTTGAAAACAAGGTGACAACTGATTCTTTCTTTGTCTGGCCTCTGCCTTCTCCTGTTATATTCTGGGTGTTATTCTGGGAGCTGGCACAGGCTCCAAGGGGCATTAGCAATGCAAAAATAACTCTGGGTTTGGCCACAGCCATGTTGTTGTTTAGGAGCCCGTTGGAATTTGGGTGATGGTGGGGAGGAAGGGCTGAAGATGGCTGGAGCAGGAGGCTGGGAGTTCATTAATTTTTGCTCACTGTGGGATCTCACATCAGCAGGATATTTTTTTGGTATTAATGACAGAAAAGTTACGGTGCAGAAAGGCACATTAAAATGACAGGATAAGAGGAAATTACCTCAAGCTGCATCAGGGGAGGTTCAGGTTGGACATCAGGAGGAATTTCTTCTCTGAAAGGATGGTTAAGCACTGGAATGAGCTGCCCAGGGAGCTGGTGGAGTCCCCATCCCTGGAGGTGTTCAGGGAATGGCTGGACGTGGCGCTCGGTGCTCTGGGCTGAGTGGAGATTGCTCAAAAGTTGGACTTGATGGTCTTGGAGGTCTTTTCCAACCGAAACGTTTCTGTGATTCTACAAAAAAGTAACTTTATATGCTAAATGATATATATTATACATACACATAAATGATATATATTATATATATGTTAAATCCCAGGGGGAGTTTGGCCCTGAGACTTGGCAGGGCTGGGCGAGGGAATGGCTGCTTGGGCTGCAGGGAGGGCAGCTTGAAAAGACCTGAGGTCTGACTCCGTGGCACAAACCATTTCCTTCCTCAGCATCTGGGAGGTCGTGGGCAAGTCCCGGTGCTCCTGCTGCACCTCGTGGGGACAGGGACCCTCAGTGAGCACATTGGGCCACGCCTGGGGCAGGTGGTCCTCACATTTCTCTACCAGCACAGTTTTAGGCTGTGTGCGTGTGTGTGGGTTCTGCCCAGGGGGGGCTCTGCTGCAGTGCTGGTTAATTATTGCTAATTGCAGGGTTGATGCTCTCCGGGTTTGATCTGATACAAGTCCAACGATTTCCTGCTGTTCAGCACTTAGCAGACACGTGGCCAGAGGCAGTGGAATGAACATGGATGTGTTCTCTGCAGGCACCCAGCTGGGCAAACACACGCTCCTTTCCCTTTCCTCCCTGTGTGCGGACCCTGATGGAGCCAAACGCCCCGGTGATGTTGTCACTGTGTTTATTACATGCTGTAGAGTCCCTAAAACCAGGTGAAATGGTTGGGTTTAGTTAAGCTGAGGGTTCCTCTGTGATTCGGCCACCCTGAGCCCTGGTTGGAACTTTTTGGCCCCCCAAACCAGCACCTTTCTCTGCACAGCCTTGCAGCTGGTGTTGCTGGCAGCACTTTGCCTCCAGTCCTTAGGGAAGCTCTATCACAGATCTACTCCCCCACAAAAATAGGAGCCAAAATATCTTAACTGTGTTCCCTGCAAGGGGACTTGGTGCATGAATTGATTAAATATTTACACAAGGTTTTGGAGTCAAACACCGCATATGAACTAAATTTTATCCAAAGTCATTAAATTTGTACTTTAAAGCTCATTTTTAAAGTCCCCTAGTGGGGACATTAAAAGTATATTTGATGGAGTTGATATAGTTGTAGTTCTGTGCTAAGATCCCAAGTGACAGAAGGGGAACTCAGCCCAGGTGCTGGGGACACAGAAACAGGAACATCTCAAACACAAAAGGGTCAAAGTTAAAGGTTTAAGAAGAAAAGCAGCATCTTTTTGAAAGGAGTAAGGTGAGTTTGACTCCATGTGTAATTTAGTGTTAAAAACTTTGGCTTTCTCACAAGCCAGGATCCAGAATGATGGTTTCATAGCCTTGAAGATGTTTCAAACAAGCAATATTATTCCTCAGGAAAAAAACCATCCCCCCTCTCTCTCAGGTGCCCTCTGCAAATTGAATCCACCGTCCTGAAAACCTGGAGCTGGTGCCGAGCATTTTAATCTTACCAAAAGTAAACAGTGAGCACCAATTTACATAAAAATCGACTTGTAAAATTATTTCAGTGTTAACATTGTGACACTCTAAGTATATTGGGTGACTTTGGGATCGCTCAATGCTTTTTTAAGTGGATGCTGCTGCTACAACAGATTCCGGTCGTGTTTCTTTTCAGATGTTTGTAGGAAATTATGCGGATTAAAAAGCTCTGCTTTAGGAAAAGCCCAGAGGAAAATGAAATGAAAAGAAGGAGCAGATTCTCCAAGGACCACTGAGTCTGGAGGTGTTTTGGAAGCCTTCCTGGCAGGAGGATTTGAGCAGGGTGGGAGGTTTGGGAGCCTGGAGGATGCTCCAGAGGTGAGTGCGTGGTCCCAGGTGGGTGATGTTTGCTGGCACTGAGGCTCCCCCATCTTTGCTCAGACTTTTCTTCATGCTGTTCTCCCTCAGCTCATTTTCTCCATGTTGTCTGACAAAGCTCTGGGAAGGAAAATGGGAGTAAAAATTGTCTGTGAGGGCAGGGAGTGAATTAAAGAGGGAGAAGGGCCCGGTCCTGGCAGCAGGAACAGCTGGAGCTTGGCTGGCCCTGGCCTGTGCTGTGCCACTCATTGCAAACAGCTCTAAATTATCAAAGCTTCATCCCTCTTCAGTTATTGGATGAAACATTTTGGCTTGTGGTGAAGAGAAGCCCATAGGAGATGCTTTAGTGGCTGCTTCTGATCTTAAAACCAAATAATCCCAGAATTGCTGCCCACGCCGAGAGAAACATCCCCGGCATTTACTGCATAAGGATGTGCTGAAGCCTATCCCAGCACAGAGTCTGCTTTTCCAGACCTTTGGAGAATACTTTTATCTTCTTCCCTCTATTAAATATAGCTCAGCTCTGCTGCCTTTCCCACGAATAAAATATGCTGGCTGTTCCTTCCAGGAATCCTCAGTTTTAAGGCGCTGTTCAGCGGCGCGTTTGCCCGTGTTTGTGTTAGATGGGATCACTGTTGTGTCATCCACGGTGTTCCCTCTGCACTGGGATTATTTTTTGGCCGGTTTATGTAGGAAGAAGCCTTCACTGCTTCACCACTGTCTATGGCTTCTAAATCTGAACATGTTGCAGATTCTTTGGAGAAGAGTTGTGTGGAGACCTGTAAGGACTCTCTATCAGGAGCTGTAGTGATAGCAATGGGTTCAAACTGAAAGAGGGCAGGGTTAAATTAGATATTAGGGAGAAAATCCTCCCTGTGAGGGTGGGGAGGCCCTGGCACAGGTTGCCCAGAGAAACTGTGGCTGTCCCATCCCTGGAAGTGTCCAAGGCCAGGTTGGACGGGGCTTGGAGCAACCTGGGCTGGTGGAAGGTGTCCCTGCCCATGGCAAGGGGTGGGAATGAGATGAGCTTCAAGATCCCTTCCAACCAGAACCATTCCATGATTCCATGATTCTCTTATCTGGAGCTGAGGAGTTTTGCCCATGGCTGGAGCATGGAGTGCTCTCAGGGAGAGGGAGAAGGTCTCACCTGGTGGTTTCTCGGGCTGGAGGTGCTGTTTGATGGCGTGAAGGGCTGATGGTTCCCTCTGAAGAATTCTGGCTGGGGAATGCTGATGGGGTGGGGGTGGGCAGCATGTGGTCCCTGTTATCAGCAGAGAAAGGGCAGGAGAAGGGCAGCAGCCCCTCATCCCTGCTGGAGGAGGGATGCTCTGCTCATCTCCTCCCGAGGAGAGCCACCACGGGGAGGAGGAATCACACATCTCCAGTGCCAAATGCCATCTGACTCAAGGGAGGGAAAATCTCACCTCTTTATTACACAGATTTATCTCGCTGTGGCGGGGCCCGACAACCACCACCAGATGCTCATCTTCTCAGTTGCTTTATTGGATTCTGGGACATCCTCGTAATTGCTGTGAGTGGGAGATGATTCCCCAGCATCTGGCGTGTGTTAGTACTGATTCAGAGCGCTTCTCAATCCACTTAGGAGAGCGTGTACATGCTCTCTGTGCAGCCAGAGGCACCCTGGAAATTCTAAAGCATCATTTGATCCTATTTTTCTTCCTTTGAATTGCTGCTGAATGACTGAGTCCTGTGCCACCAGACCTGCTGCAGGGTGAGCAGCTGGAGGCGGGGAGACATTGCCCAGATTTCATCCCAGTTTCTGACAATGGGCAGGAAAATGCTGCCCAGTTTCCCCCCAGCCTTCCCTCAGGTTGTCTTGCAGAAGATTCTGGAATGCTTTCCCAGCACAAGTTGCTCCTCAGCTCATGAAAATCCATTTAGCACAACAGAAGTCTTCCGATAAATTAAAATTAATTCTGTTTTAATGTTTGGTTTAGGTTCAAGAGGTCTCCTGCTCCCTCTGAGGCTGGTGGCAGATATCAGTGAGCACAGCTGCTTGGACCCTGCCTGCCGGTCTGTGGGGGCAGAGGAATCTTAGGAGGTGGGTTTCTCTGCTCAGCTCAGAGTGAGGAAAAAAGAGGAATAAAACTAGCTAAAAGCAGATATTTCAAGAATTCCTCCAAAGCTGCTGTTTTCGTTCCAGGTAGGAATAGAAACCTGGGGTTTAGGCAGTTTAAAAAATTTTTCCTCTCTTGCTCTGAGCAGCCTGGAAGGGTTTGGTCGAGCAAGAGTTCCTGCTGGTGTGCGCAGCAGCGCTGGCCACCTCCTGTTCTCCAGGCAGAGCTTTGGAGGAGGAGGTTTTGGAGGGGCACAATGGTGCAGAAGAGTCTGTTTGAACGAGGGAATGAAATTCTTCCCTGCATCCCTCCTGCCTGAGGAATGCTGCTGGGTGTTGAATAGCACAGGAGGGCAGGGGAGAGGGATTCTTCAGGCTTGCAGGGCTCTGTCTAGACTTCCTAATGCAGCGGTGCCTTGAACTCCTGCCACGGCCTCTCAGCGCGTCCTATAAATGGAAGCGGAGGAGCTTCCCACTGCCAAAGCCTCAGTCATGTTAATGAGACCCCAGTTCCTGTCGAATTTGGCAGCCTATCCCTCTAAACCCGTGAACTTGCAGCAGGTGGTAGCAAAGCTCGTTTCCTAAAACCTCATCCCTCTGGAGGCAAAAAGCCCCACCTGACTTCCCGTGGTGAGGCGGCCGCATCTCCCTCCAGGCTGACGGGGATTCCAGGTGTGGGGATGGATGTCCCTGCATGGGAAACCTGGACACCACCACTCCACAGAGATGATATTTGGGTTAGCACATCGCCCTTGTCAAGCCATCTTAGAAAGGTGACACTCGGGGCCTGAAGCCCGTCCTGTTGGACGTGGCACTGGCTGTGTGAGGCTGCAGCCACCACAATCCATCTGGTTTTTGGGTGTTTCTGTTCTCTCTGGCTCCATCAGAGCTCGTTTGGGTCACCGAGTTGGTTTTGGTTTAGGATGCATTTCCTTCTCCACCCTCCTTTCTCCCGTTTCTGGGATCAAGTTCCTTGCAGCTAAGCTACTCCTGTCTCCCTGTTTCCCACTGAAGGCTGAAGCAGGGCTTGGTCACCTCTGTTTTTCCAAACCCAGCCCAAGCGATGAACATCTGCCAGGAGACAGAGGTTTTCCTAAGCCTGTGGTTTGAATAACTCATTCTTTGCAGCCTTGCTCCTCTCCCAGGCACATGCTGCCCATGAGGAGTGGGAAGGACAACTCTAACCACGGGATGATGCTTCCTGTGAACCCACAGCCTGGGATGATGGGAATGCAGTGTTGGCCAGGCTCAAAACCTCCTCATTTCACTCCCTCTGGGGTTGTGGTGTGACCTTTCCCATGGCACCTGGAGTGGAGAAATGTCCTCCCTGCTCTTACCACCGGAGGAATAACGAAGTGGTTGAGGCAGAAAATGACCCAGCATCTTCCAGGTGCCAATGCCTTCCACCCTGACTTGCAGACACTTGGCACAGCCCTGTGCTGAACTCACCTGACCAGTTCTCTTCCTGCAAGCCCAGAGAAGCACCACTGCTCCTCTTAGCAGGAAATCAGAGTCTCAGGGGTATTTTGAAAGAGCCTGAAGTTTCCCAGAGAGTGTTGTGGCAGTTTTGGGTGCCTGGGAAGACACTCCTTGGAAAGCGTTGTTTTCCAGAGGTGAAGTCCCAAGCCTTGAAGGTCAGATCCTCCTTCTCTGTACATGACAGTGGAGGCAGCTCAGATCTTTCGTCACTTTAGTGCATGTTCCTGCACTCCATCAAGGGAACACACCTGTGCAAAGCTCTTGGCTGCAACTGGACAAGCAGAAGTGGAATCAGGGAAATGCCGCCTAAATCCCGGTGGGAAGTTCATCCCTAGTGTGAATTTGGGCTTTGGATTAGCAAGATTTTCAGATCTTTTCAGGTCTGCTGGAGCCTCTGGTTTGTGGTATTTTTGCCTCTTGGACTGACACATCACCTGTGGGTGGTACAGCAGGGACTGACATGACGGGGTCCATAAGGAAATCTTGTTGCCCATAGGGATGTGCCAGTCCAGCCTGTCCTGTGTTAGGTCTGTGATCCCAGGAGTGATGGAGGAGGTGCCCAGACTGAGCAGGAGGATGGTCAGCGAGGGCCTTGCATCTTGGATGAGCACTCACTTCTTAATTTACAGGCAGGGAAACGAGCCCAGGGAGCTCCTGTGCTAAACTCTGTAACAAATGCTGAGAAAACCTGCAAAGTCCTGCTCCCATTTCCTGCTCTAAATCCCTCACAGCAGACCCTGATATCCAGGGCTGGGAGCCAAACCCTCTCAAGTCAATGGAAAGATTCCCCTTGACTTTAATGGTCTTTGCATGAGTGCCTAATTCCTTCCTGTTCACAGGCTCTCTTGGACTTGGTTATGGAACAACTGCAGCTATAAAGCACTGCAGTGAACTGTAAACCCTTCAAAGCAGCGCGAGGGCAGATTTCCCTGTCCTCCCAGACAGCTGGAATGGGTTTTGTTTGACAAAAAGCCTGATGTATGTCCTTCCAGCCAGTGCCGTGGCTACAGTGTGAATGAGCGTTTTAACAAATACATTCATGCAGACAGGGTTTGTGGTCAGCCCGCCGGGGCTGGAGCCAAGCTCTTCCCAGCAGGATGGGGAAGGCAGGGAGCCTTGTCCGTGCAAGGCGAGGCTGAAGCTTCGTGGCTTTGATGCGCCAGCGGCTCTCAGAGCTGTGGTCCTGGGTCTTGCAGCTTCTAGGAACTGCTTCAGCTCCCTGCCCGCAAAGACCATGTCACTGGTAGAGAGCCCAGATGCTGCCCAATTTTGTCAGCTCCTTGTGAAGTGGAAGGGTTTTGCCCCAGACCGTGGCACTGTTGGCCACATTTGTGCCTCACTCCACAAAACTCTGCCAAAACACTTAAAGAAATGCTTAACTTCAAGGATATAGATGTGTTTCACTGACTTCCACAGGGACTTGACTGGGGAGGGGTCTTGGTGGGTCTGGCTGTGCGATGCCAGCAAGGAGCACATGGGATTTCCACCCAACACCTGGGACTATTGACAGGCACCCCAAAGCATGGGATCTACCTGCTCCAGTCTCATCATACGAGGAGCAATAGCAGCAAACAGATTTTCGAGTCTTTATTAAGCCCAGAGACACCAAATCTGGCTGTTAGGGGAGCAGTGACTTTCACGGGAGCTCTGCCTGACCGTTTGAGAAGAGCAAGAAAGTGTTTTCCCATGTGGAAGGTTCCTCAGCTGGCTCTCGGGGGAGAGGAGGCTGATGGTGATTGCTCCTTCTTTCTTTATGCCCTAAAAACTTTCCGGATGAGGGTTCCGGTTGTTTCACTTGTTGTTTTACTTCGCTGTTCAAACACTGGATGGGTTTTGCTGGTTTTTTTTTAAATCAAGGACAGCTGGGTGCCTGCACCCCCCACCTGCCCATCCCTCCCATCACGTGCAGCCTTGAGCACGAATGTGATCCCAGCGTGGCCTCAATGGCTTGGGCACAAATCCCCACTCCTGCAGCCACATCCTGCAAGTGGAGCCTCGACCTCACTTTTGCAGCTGTGCATTCCTGAGATGAAAAGGGCAGCTCAGGCCTGGGCTGGTCCTGTAGCAGAAAATCAGACCTGGGCAATCCAGTCTATGGAAAAGCCTGGCAGCTGCAGGAGCCGTCTGGCTGCTGGAAAAATCTGTAGTGAGCTCCATCAGTGTCCCCTCCTGCCACTCTGATTTGGGGAGCTCCCCCTTGGGCTTTCTGAATGCTTGCCCATGGGTCTCACTAGAAATGTGGCTGCATGAAGACTCCCAGTTCAGGGATGCAGGAATTACAGAATGCTGGCCTGGCTCTTTTGGAGGGATTATTTGCTTTTTAAAGTCCCTGTCTGCAGCCCAGGCTGATCGTTCTGTTGCAGGGGAAAATAGGCAGCAGCCTGAGACATGGATGAAGTAATGAGTTCATCTCTCTGCAGTCTAGCCAGGTACTCATTTTTTTTCCTCCCAGAGCTTAATTAAAATGCATACGTCTTTCCTCACATTTTTATGAAGCTCAATGGCAAATAATGGTCACTCTTTAATTGCACCAACATTAACTTGTTTTCATGGCTGCAAAGAACGGATCCAAGGGCAGTATCCTTCCTTCCCCTGCATTTGGTTAGTCTGGGATGTGCTATCTCCAGCAAGCAGGCAGAAACCTGGGTTTTATATCTGGGCCAGCACTCCCATGAGCTGGCCTCTGCTGGGGAAAGGAGGAGACTTGTCCACTGGAAAATACATGCATTATTCTGGGATGGCTGATAAATCCTTACCTGGCTCATGCTCTCCCTGTTGTGTTTTGCTGGCATTGCCACTGAATCCATGGACTTTATGCTGTCTGGGGTCTGGCCACAGTTTGCTGCCCTCTCAGAGCCCTCTCCTGCTTGGACCCCTCCCGGTGTCCCCTGGGCTCACTGGAGAAAAGGAAAATAAAAATCCAGACAAGTTTGACTGAATAATGAGTTTTAGTTTTTTTTACCCAGCCACAAAACTGGGCATGTTTATCCAGAGCAAGATGAAACAGGGGCCCTCCCGGTGCAACAAAATCATCTGTCCTACAAAGGAAACCACCAGCTCCATTGTGGGAAGGGTGTAAAGCTGTTGATGGAAGCAAGCATTCCATGATCCTATGGCCTTCCACTCCTCTGTGATTTTGGTTACTCCAGACTATGATCAGCACAGCCAGACCAGTCCTTATCCCAGTCCTGCTGGCTACTGGCCCCAGTAGTTGCTGGTGAGCATGGCTGGCTGACGTGCCTGATGGCAGGTTTCACAGGGGGCTGATGCAGTCCCAGAAATGTCTTTGTGCTCCTTTGTAATACCCATCCAGCTTTGGTTGCATCCTGCAGGGTGTTGCTTATGAAACGGCCGATTTTACTGTGACATTTTAAAAATTCAGCCCTTTTTAATGTGAAGCTGGTTTCTAGTGGCATGAATATTGCAGTGCTGTGTTCTGCTCGAAATGATGCTGCTCAGACGTGCCAAAGCTCAGGGACGCTTTTTAACATTTCCTCATCTAAACCTGATCGGTCCCATGAAATCAAAATCTAACCTAAAATACTAAAACTGCTCAAATTGCACTTCATGCATGGGAAACGAGCACATTTAGAGGTGTTGCCAGGCTGCAGGCACCAGGAGAGAGGGTTGTGGACTGTGAGAGAAGGTTGTGCACTGCGGGAGAACGCGCAGGTCCAACATGTCTCCACCGGTGGGTGGTTTGGGTCTCATCCAAGGAGAGGAGGTTGGAAGGAAGGATGTGGCTCTGCTTGGGTGCTTTGTGGCCTGACCATCTGCAAGGAGAAGGAATAAGCACCATCCCTCCCATCCACCCTCCAATTTAGGGCGTGCCTGGAAAAGGCAGCGGTAGGTGCCGTCGGTATCGGAGGTGGCATGTGGGTGACAAATGGTTCATCTCTTGAGCTTTCCTTTGAGGCTGGGAAGGTCGTGGCTGGAGTGATGGCAACAACAGAGGAGGTGGCTGCAGGACCAGAGGGCTCAGAGAGCTTAGCTTGGCTGCCTTTTCCAGGAGGAGTCAATCAGCTGCCACACGTGAGGGCTGCAGGGCACGGTGATGAACGGGAGCATACGGAGGGGGAAGGCTGGGTGGCTAAAAGAGCAGTGGGGATGGCACAAAAGTCCTTCTGGCAACGTGATTTATTAAGCTGTGATGGTGTCTCTCACATTCAGTGGCAGATGCCTCATCCTACGTGACATTTAGCGCAGGCTGAGAGAGGTTTCACCGTAGGAAACCATTCTCTGTCTGCAAGGGGGGCACTGGGCAGGCGGGTTTGTGACTGCCACGCTCGCAGCCGGGAAGGGAATTTTCTAAATCACATTTTTATTAGGTGCCTAATTGACTCATCATCCCTGCCCCCCCCCCCCACTCCCTCCGTGCACAAACATTTGCTCTGCCCTGAAATGTGAGATGAGCAAAGCTGGCGAGAAATGCTTTCTGAATATAGCTGGGGAGAGAGAGAGAGAGAGAGAGGGAGAGAGAGAGAGAGGGCTGAGCAGGGTGAGGAAGGAGCAAATTCATGCCATTTTTTAAAACAAGATCATAAAGGACTGTAAAAAAATCCCCATATAAAAAATAACAACAACAACAACAGAAAGAGGTTGTGGTTTCTCAAGCCAGTTTTCATTTCTGGAAGTTGATGACGCCCTGGATTACTGTTGTTTTTTTAGCCCTCTTTCAATTTTTTTTTTAGGATGGTTTGTCTGTAGTGTGGGTATGTGTGGGTAGAGAACTGGGAAATATGCAGAGGGAAAGAAAAAAGCTAAAAATGGGCAGGAACAGGCTGGCTGCATATGCTTTTTTCCACCCATATATAAAAAAAATTAAGAAAGAGCTTGAAGGTGTCAAAGATTTGAGGTTTGTGGGGATGGAGCATAGGCAAAGGAAGGTGATCCTGAAGACCACATCTCATCCAGGACATTTTGTGCCTCGTTAAGCACCATGCCCCCCTTGCCTGCAGGAGGGCTGTGTCTCAGTTTGCAAAATAGTCATCCAGACTTCAGATTTACGTCCCTTGGAAGCTGCCCTGCTCTGCGGGGAGGAGAAGGGATGGAGCCAGTCCTCATCCCAGGGATGGTGTGGTGGTCTTGCAGGTCTTGTATCGGTGCCACCAGGAAACCGGGTTCTTTTTGCAGTCCAGTTTGGTGTCACATCTCATTTTGGCATTTTTGCTTGGAAAACAATCTTGTTCTTTAGAAATATTTCTCTCTTCTTTCCTGATCTTGTATTTCTTCAAGCTGAGCCCCTCTGGTCTCCACAGGACGCTGTTGCTGCTTCGCAGGAACTCCAAGAAGTGGGGAGTTGGCTCAGCTGGTCCCTGGGTGGGACAGAGGGAAGGTGGCATCTGAGGGCCAAGGTCTCCTCCCTTGGATGTGTAACAGCCAGGGCACGTCCTGCTGCCTTCCTGATGGTTGCTCTGGATTTTCACTGCTTGCACCAGAAGAAGGGTCTGCGCTTCGGTTTGAACATCAAGAGGGAAATTAAAGGAAAAAACCAGTTGTTGCATCATTGTCTGAAGGTGAAAATAGCATTTCCCACTCTGCCGGGGGGGGGTGATGGTTCCTGGGAGCTCTGTGCTGGCTGGGGTTTGGCTCAGGCACCGCTGCCTGTGCCCTGCCTGGGGGTGGCAGCTGGAAAAGATGTGGGGGCTGTTGCTGCCAGGTGAAAAACACCCATTAAATTTTCACTCCAAGATCTTCTCCACCCTGAAGCTCCATAGACCTGCCAAAAATCACCATTTTTTTTTTTAAATTTTTGCTCTGTTACCAAAGCAGAGACTGACACTTCCAGTGAATGTATCCAGCTGATTCATTCTTTGCCCATTGCTCCTTTCCAATGAAATAAGGTTTTATGTGAAAAGTTCAAATTAAATTCTCTTCCGTTGTTTTTCTCAGCTGGAAGCTTCCCTTTAAAACATTAATATCCATATTATTTTTTTCCCCCAGCAGGTTAATTAATACTTGATTCATCACCTCAAAAGCTAATGGGTATTCATCCAGATCGTGAGGGAAATTAATGCCTGCTATAAATAACTGTGCTTACTGACAGCCCATCTTTACTTATGCTCCTTCTTCTTCAGGAGAAAAACTCTGCTTGTCTCTAGAGGAGTTAATCCTGACCTATTCCCGGGGTTGGACTGGCCTGGCTCAGTGTTTTCCTGCTTGAGCTTTACTTTGTAAACATGGTGCTTTTTTTATGGGGAAAAACATCAGCTTTTGTGGAGAGAGACCCAGACAACTCAGCACAATCACTCCAGCCTGGGTCAGCAAAGGCCAATGGAGACTGTGGGTGTTTTCGTGGGCTGGGAGGGCTCTGGCTCTCTGTGAAATATTATTTGGTTTTGGCTATCGGAGAGCCCTTTCCAAGTTCTCATCTGCTTCAAATAAATCTTTAGTGTGTTTCAAATAAATGGTGTTTAGTGCCTTTGTCTCCAGCTCCCCCAGCTATTGTCATCGATGACCTTAATTAGGAACATGCTAGAAGTCATGCCTAGTTTGTCACTCACACGTGCGCAATTAAAAAGTCATTCTTTACCTCTGCTGTTAACCCACGTGTTCCTGCTGGGTGCTGCTCTGCGCCCATGAGGGCACCCTGGACACCCCTTGTTACCCACGTAGGCTTCGAGGGCAGGAACAACTGGATGGGTGCTGGGAAGCTGGGTTGGCACAGAGGTGGCATGAGGGGTGAAGTGGATGCTGCAGGGCACCCGAAGCATGACCTGGTGTGAAGTGGTGCCTTGGTTTTCCCCGCTGCTCAGAGCCGGGTTTGCACCAGGTCCTGCGTCTCCGCTGTAGGTCTGGTGCTGCTCTGGTGGCTCCCGGGGTGGCCAAGAGCTCTGTGTGCTGCAAAATGCTGCTGACAGCGTTTCCAGGCTCTTGCCCCCACTGCAGGAAAACCCAGGGGACAGCCTGGCCCAGGCTCTGCAGGGTGGGCTCTGTCGTTTCAGCAGTGACACTTGTTTTGAGGCAGGATAAGAGGAACTGAAAGAGCTCGTCCGTCCCGTGTGGCTCTGTCCTTGGTTTTCCCCACAAGTGAGGCCATTTGTGAGGCCACCTCTAGGAAGCAGCAGCCTCTGGAGTCAACCCAGTTGTGTAACAACCTCAGCTTTTGGACATTTCCCCATCCCTCATGAAAGCATCAAGCACAAAGGAGCAGCCAGGCACTTTTTATGGTTGTTTTAAAAATCCATGCTGCTCTACAGGATGAACATACTTTTTTTTTTTTTTTTTCAGGGACATCATTGGCTCATCAATTTTTAATTCTTGAGCTTGGCAGCACTGGTTGAATTAGAAACAGAATAACTGGTCTTAATGAGCATAAGATTAATGCAGATGAACTTGGCTGGAACTGCGATCCAGCTGAGGAGAGATGATTGTCTCACTTCACCTGCCAGCTCTTCTCCTCGGTGGGCTGTTCTGTCCCCAGCATTAGTGGAGTAGAGCATGTTCTTATCACAGGTCTTCACCTGCAGGAGAGATGCTCATTAACCAGCCTGATTCACACAGGATATTTTGCACACTAACCCTTGGCAGCTGCTCTGGACCCTCCACAGTCCTGCAGGGTGGTGAGGAATGAGGAGGGGGAGGATGGATGGGCACTGGGGGAGGAAAAACCTCCCTTGACTCTAGTGCCCACTGGGTGGGATGGAGAAGACTTTTGGCTGCTGCGTGAGACCACCACAGCTCCAAGAAAGCTCACGATCTACTCCTGTTGCCTATCCCTTGGTGGAGAGCTGTTGTTTTATTTATGGGTCATATAAATATGACATGAGAGAGCCCAGAACACGCCTCACTGGGCAGAGCTCTCCCACTGCCCCACACAAACCCTGAGCTCAATGACTTGCTTTCCTATACACCTGAAATTACATATTTGCATAGTGAGTGGTTTCATTACCGAGGAAAGATGGGGGAGGCTGAGCTGAACTAATTTTATTTGATTCTGTGGGCAACTGGCAGTTTTATATCTCTGTTTTATTTTTTTTTTTAATGTGCTTTAATCAGGTGGTGCTTGCAGAGATCACGTCGCTGCAGGTTTAGCCAGCTTGGGATTGTCATAATTAGTCTCCCAGGAGAGCATCAGGGAACTTTGGAGGAAAAGGCCAGAGCAGCAGCTGGTGAGATCACCCAGTGACTTGTGCCCAGCTTTCCAGGGACCTCCTGCCCGACCCACGACATCATGACCATGGATCAGCCACAGCATCATGCTCTGCTTCAACATCCCACCCTCAGAGGGGAAGGAGGAGCCAGGCAAGGTGTATTAGCAGCCCCCAACCCGAGGGCTTTGTGGTGTCTGCATGCCCCTTTGCCTCCTAGAGGAATAAAAGGTGGTACAGGGCAGTGGGGCTGTGGAGGCAGGTGGAGAGGACGGTGCTATGAGTCTGTTTTGCAGATCTCGGGGGTCTAAATGGGAAACCTGTGAGGCCAAAGGGGTGGCAGGGATAAAAGGCATCCTACACCCCATCTGGGTTTGTACCATCTCCAGCTCTGCGGGAGCTGCAGCATCAGAATTGGGAACATCCATCCCAGAGTCCAGCGGTTCCTTCTGGGGCTTTTGGAGACCTAAATCCCAAATACCAGCTTCCCTTCTGTTTTCACAGCTCCTGCCACTGGGCCAAGAAACCCAGAGATGACCAGTGCTGGGGGCAGCACTCACCAGGAGTCCTGGCTACGGTGCCTTGGTTTTTATCCTTGTCTACCCCAAAAATGCCTGGGCAAGGGGAGCAGGGCTTGGCCAGGATGGAACGTGGCAGCTCCAGGAGTGCACGGCACGATCCCCCTCCAGTGCCTGGAAGATTCAGGGGTCTGGAATCATCCCACTCCAAACCCAAAGGTTTTCCTCATCAGTGTCACCCACCCGCTGGTGTCCTCAGCCTGCCCCCAGCCTGGCCAGGGTCGGTGCTGTGCTGCTGACCTGGCCAGGTGGAGATGTCAAGGCAAGTCATTTTTTTGGCTTTTTTCCACATTTTCAGCTTGTTAACAACTGTTGTTCCCTCCGCATCTGTCAGCTCAGGAGAGAACCACTGCTTTAGCTCTGTGTAGCCAGGGAGAGCTTAAATATCGTCATTAAAAAATTCCAGCCTTGCATCATCTCCTCAGACACGCAGGAAGAAAACCTTTGCAATTAGATTCCCTGTGCACTGGCAGGAGGGCAGAAGTTCTTCCTTTCCCCCCCCTTTTTGTGATGATGATATCCTGTGATTTTAGGGCAGCAGGAAAAATGAAAAAAAGAAAAAAAAAAAAAAAGAAGAAAAAATAAAGAAGCCTGTTTGATTTTCCTCATTATGTTAAGCCTGGTTTTACCTTCTGATTGCCAAAGCATGATAAATGGAACAGAGATTACCCAGAGATTTTCAAAGATTTGCTTTCAATTTGATTTTTCCTGAGCCTCATTAAGCCTGCAGGTTTTATCTACACTTTGTTCTTACAGTGGAGTGACATGACCATGTATTAATAGCCATATTTTTTTCCTGTTGAAATTAAAACCAGATAGAGGCTTCTCATGCTTTGCTTTCAAATCCTATTTTAAAAAATATTGATCATGTGTGTGTTGTTTTCCTTTCCCTCTGACACTGCTGGCTCTGTAAAGGACGTTCACTAGGGAAATGCTTTCAGTCCTAGAGCTCTGGGCATTACTGGGTGCAGTGCTGTGGGTTAAGGAATGTATTTCGGAAGGTATAATGTATAGATGAAAGAAAAATGTGGCTTTCAACAGAGAGGCAGACAAGAAAAATAAGGTTTTAAAGCAGGAGCTCTACAATTAGAGGGTACAGAGGAGCTTAGACAAGGTAAGATAATTATGATGTGCATCTTTCAGGAGAAAAATGCCATTGGAAGAGCTTGTCCTCCAAGATTTTAGGAGAGACGGCCAAAAATGATCTCATGGCTGGAAGTCCTGTGTGCTGCTGTCTAGAAGTTTGGAAAAGGGTAGCAGGGGCTGGGCATGAGGGACAATATGGGACACACACACACAAAACGACCCTGACATTCCTGATGGTGTTCCTTCTGCTGGAGCTGGGAGAATGGACTCACCTCCTGTGCTTCCCACATGTACAACTTCCTCTTTCTGTGCCCATCCGTGAGCCCACAGATGTCTTGGGCTAACTTGAGGATGTGATGAACAGATGCCCTTGTACCTGGCGTGGGAAACAGCTTCCTCATGTGCCTGGGGACGTGTGACAGGGCAGGAGCTGGCTGTGTCCTCCGAGTCCCTGGGGAAGGGGTGGAGATAAAAAGACACAAGAAAAGTTGCTCTGTTGATGCCCTGCCTTGTTATAGGAATGGGAAACACGGGTGCACAGACTGGGGTGAGGACAGGCCATCCTTAGGGTGCCACTGCACCAACCTTCATTCCGAGACCAGCCCAGACCCGTCTCCAAGACTCAAGGCGCTTTTTATGATGTTCTGCTCCAGGCATGATCCCAGGGGCCCTGCTTGAACTGGAAAGCAGCTCTTTTGGAAAGGTTTTGTGTACTCAACAAGCTATAATAATAATAATAATGAACTGCCTTTCTATTTATAAACGAGAACAGCATCGAGGAGCTTGGCTCATGTGGCCACCATGGTGCCATCGAGCTGTTCATCTCCACAGCCCTGCCAGAGCCCCATCCTGCAAGGGGAAGGGCATTTCCCAGGGTCTTTTCCTTTGGATACACTCACATGGTTTTTCTCCTCTTGTTTATAAGGGAATGTTCTCTTTTTAAAAATGGGGATTGTTTTTGTAGCAGCTCCTACCCTGCTTCATAAACCAAACATTTCCCAAGCACTCCGTGTCTCAGATGATGTTATGGTTACTGGAATGCCAGTGGGAATATCCAAAGTGTGTTTCTTGGTGGAGCCTGGGCATTTTGTGCTGTCTGACTCCAGATGTGCCTCCGATGGGTCCTTCTGGCTGAGCCAGCTGGACGTGGCTGGTGTTGGGGCTCAGCTGGAGAAGGATTTGTGTTCATGTGCCCTACCCAAGGCCAGCTCTCACCACCCTGCAGCAGGGGAGCATCCCCTCTGCTTCCACTGGCTCAGCTCAGGCTGAGGCTCAGGGCAGGATGAAGCTGCCTCTACTGGTTCCAGTCTGGCAGGAACTGGACGTGTGCTGCTGGTTCTGATTCTACCCAGCGTTGCCTCTGCTCCCCTCCCAACAACTTTGGACTCTATACCTGCACTTCTGGGAGAGGCTGGAGAGAGTTTTCCCTCTGGAACACCCTCTCACTATCTCTGCTAGATACAGGATGCCAGATTTGTTTAAAATGCTCTGATCTGTTCTGACAAATCCCCTGTTCCTAAGTAGATAATAACCAGAAAATCTTCCTAAATAAATCCTGGGTTCGGATCTGTGCCCACACTTGTTATTCTTTTCATATCAATTAAATGCTCCTTCTTGCCCTGAGCTGGGAGCATCCTCAACCCCTCGAAGGAGAAAGGAGGCACAGATTTATGGCTGTTGAAGGACGAGGTGGAGTGATAAGACTGTAAAAACTGAGAGTCTGATTTGGCAGCATTGAGGCACAAGTGACCAGAAATACCTTGGCTGAGGAGGGGTTAAAGGTTGCAGATAGCTATAATGCCAAACTGCAGAGAAAAGTGCTGGGATACCTTTCCATCCTACAGAATCGTGGAACGGTTAGGGTTGGAAGGGACCTTAAAGGTCATCTGGTTCCAACTCCCCTGCCATTGGCATGCCAGTTCAAAGAAGGTGGCACCTGGAGAGAGAGGAATATATTGGAATAACACCTATTTACTTTTCCTCTCTCTTTCTTCAGTATTATCAATATATTTGATCCCAAGATGTCCCTTTGGCAAAGGGGAATCCCAGGAACCATCTGCCCCCAAACTTTGCACGTACTGAACAAACGGAGTTTCACCGTGGAAGAAGTGACATCCCTGCCGGTGGTGGCTGCTGCGCTCCTGTGGCCACCAGCCACATCCACATCACCCGTGATCCGGCTTTTTGACCTCCTCCTTCCATCCGTGAATCCTCTGCCAGGATTCAAAGCCTCTGGACGGCAGCGCTGAGCTGCAAAACAAGGGTCTGGCTTGTAAAATTTGAGCGAAAAAAAAAAACCTAAAAAACCCCTGGAGATGCAAAGCTGTGGGGCGGCCGGTTTTTGGGGAGGGGATGCAGGGATGCCCGGGACGTGCACCGCCCGGTGTCACCAGGAGGTGGCACAGCTCGAGCGGGGATGTCGCGCCGGGTCCCGCATCCCGGGCTGGACCCGCATCCCGGCACCCCCCAAAAGCGAGCGCCGTGATTCATCGGTTCCAGGAAAGAGGAGAAAAGTCTCGCGTCTTCTTTCTCGGAAAGCCATTGTGCAAAACCCTCGCTCACGGAAAACAAACGGACAACAACTACAACAAAAAAAAAGAGGCACGAACTCCGCGTTTGATTTGGAGAGGAGGCAAAAATGAGCCCTGCTTTGAGAGCACGCAGCTGTCGGGACACCCACCGCCTGTGTCCCCGTGGCCTTTCCGCACTAACTCCTGTTCCCCTCGCCCCCGGTGCCCTCATTCCCTCCTCCAAATCCCAGCAGTCTGTTCCTCGAGGAAACTCCATTCCCGGCTTGTAGCATATTGACAGCCAGCAGCCTGCAGAGGTTTTTCCTGCAAAAGCAGAGCCAGCAGCAGCACAAAACCGGGAGGGCGGGACTGAGGGCCGAGGGCAAGGTGGCTTGTGGCCTCTGAGAATCCCATCCACAGGATTCCTACGTGAGATCAAAGGCATTTTCCCCATAGGACGTGTTTAACCCCTGTGGGGTCGCTCTGGGGGCACCTGAGTCTGAGGCGAGACACCTGGAAATGGCAAATCAGCATTTTTTTCTCGGCAACGGCAGTTTTCCCTTCCCAGAAAAGGCAGAACAGAGGCTGCAGAAGGAAGAGATCAGCCACCAACAATTGGACATGATGATCTCAGAGGCCTTTTCCAACCTTAATGGTTCTACGATTGCAGAGCAGAAGTGTTTGTTTTTGAATGAAGCACTGACCTGCAGCCCTTCTGCTGGAAACATTGCACTTCAAGAAAATGATGGTCTATATTTCACTTGAACAGACGATTTTGAAGTGCACTGCTGTTGTTGGTAGAAGAGAATCCCAGAATGGTTTGAGTTGGAAGGGACTGTGAAGATCATTTTGTTCCAACCCCTGCCATGGGCAGGGCCACCTTCCATTAGATCAGGCAGAGCCACATCCAGCCTGGCCTTGGCCACTTGGCCAACATGGACCAGGCCACTTAGCCCACACCCAGCTCGTAACAAAAAAAAAAAAGTGATTTCTTCCCAGTAAATAGTTCCTTCTCTCCCAGTTTTTCCTTCTTGGGTTTACATGTCCAAAGTTAACTGAAATAGTTCACAGTGAGTTAATGGGGTCCTGAGAGAGCAGTGACCCAGCACTTCCTTCGGCTGCTTTTTGGGGTCCTTCGGGAGGACAGGACAAGTGGCGAGTGACCACTGTCCCTTCCCAAGCTGCTGCCCAGCTCAGGGGTCCCTAGGCTGGGGGGGTTTAGCAGCTCCCCAGGGGTGCCTTTTTCTTGCACGAGTTTCTCCAGGTGCTTTCTAAATCCAGCTCAACTTTTAGCTTTCCTTGTGGATGCGGTAACTTCATGTCCTGCCCTCCCATCTCAGGCTGGAGGGGTTGGTGCAGGACACCCGTGTGAAGGTGTCCACGGGGACACGGAGCTGCTCCTCTCCAACCCTCCCACTCAAGAGTTCCCGGCTGTTTTCCCTGTACTTGCTGCAGCATCTTCCAGGAAAGCGCCGGGACAGGGAATAGATGTTCGGCAAATGCAAGAAATCAGATGTAGGAGATGTTGTGCAATAATTTACTCACCAGAGCCCATTTTTCCTTCTCAGTCCCTCGTGAGAGTCAATCACAGATCCCCCTGTGAAATGTGGTGTAGGCCTGTGACATGAGGCTGGCAGGAGGCTTCTGTCCTGTCTTCAGAGGGAAGCAAACAGCAGTTTCAAAGCCAGTTATTTTTCAAATTAAAGCAAAAAAAAAAAAAAACCAAAAACAACAACAAAAAATCCCCTCTTACTTCTTTTTGCTTTTCTTTCTGAATTCCTGCTTAGCATCCTGAGAACCCTTTAGAGGATTTGCATGTAGAACATGAAATGAATTTCTCACAATGAGGCCAAAGAAAACCGAGGTCTGTGGGTGGAGGAAGCTGCAGCCCGTGCCAGCAGCCAGTGCCAGCAAGGAGGTGTCCTCAGCTGCCTAAGGTGAGGCTGAGCACTGCCTCAAATCCTCCCCTCATGCCATGGCACTTGATTTAATTCATTAATTAATGTTTGCTGGCATTTGGAACATAAGGAATATTTCCTGTAGCTCTGTGCAGACTCTGCCTCTTAGTTCATCTGTGGCCACAGCACTGAAATAGCTGAAGAAACCTAAAAAAAGACGATTTACAGCTCGGTCCTGACAGCACCAACCCCCCTTCCCAGCTGTGCTCCAGCTGCTGGATTGCTGCTGTCCATCACCCCCACAGAGACCTGATGGGTGGGATCCCACTGGGGTCTGGGACAGATGGTGGTGGGCAAAAATAGCTTCCTTCATGTGCCTGGATGAGAAGGGAGATGCCTTGGGTCATCTTGGTGGGCTTTGTGGCTGGAGGAGCTGATGGCTGGGCTGGCTCCTGGTTCTCAAGGCTTTGGGGCATAGGAGAAGACAGAAGAAGATAAAACAAAAAGATAGGTAGATAGATAGAGGCATAGGTAGACAGATAGATAGATAGATAAAAGGAAAGAAGTTGCCCAAAGCAAGGGCCAAGCTCCAAGAGCTGACGATTTATAGACATTATAATTTCCTATAGCTGCATCCATTTACCTGTCCATGAAACAGTATCTCATGTCTGTGCCACGATGAAGATGCACAGGAACAAATCAAACACCTCCCATTTGCCTAGAACACGAGTTCATGAACTTCTGTTATCATTCAGGCCTGCTCTAATTGAAACATCATGTCTTACACAATCATCTCCTTCTCTTGTCCCCTTCTTTCTCTCTTTCAAAAACCATTTCCTGCTTTTTCCAGCTGGACACGCTATCCCTCTTCCTGCTTTGAAACAAATATTTTGTTGGGTTTGGCTGCTGTCAGAGCCACACATCGTCTTCTGCCTGATATTTTATCCATCTGCTGCTGAGGAGAATATTTTGAGCTGAAAGTCTCAAAAGGGCTCTGAGGGGCTGAGCTGAATCAGGAAGTACCAGTGCAAGAGAAAAAAAAATCTCCTCTCTCAGCTTTCCCATGCACAGTAATTCAGGCCTTAAAAATTAAATGCTGAGAGGTGCTTGTTACAACATCCTGGTACTCCAGTGCTGTGCTGGGTCCCATCTGAGAAGCTGATACACCCTGCTCACCCCTCCACGCGTGGGGATGGGATCCAGCTCTGATTTCCTCTTTTGTCTCAAGCGAATGGAAAAAGAGAGTTGGACTCCCGTGCTGTCGAGGTTGCCAGCAGCTGCCTGGCCTCATTTCTTCTGCTTGAAGAACATCTGGCCCTGCTCTGGGACAGTCATGCATGGCCAGTGGAGCTGCGTGCACTGTGATGAAGGCTCTTGAAGCCTGGCTGGAGATACCCATTGCCATCCTGGCAGGGGACACTCCGTATTCATGGTGCCTTTCCTTCCAGAACACACACAAATAACTTTCTCTTTGATGCTGGTCCTGTCTCCTGCTTTGTTTGGTTTTTTTTTTCTCCCCTGGGTTGGTCTGAAAAAAAGGATGCTTTTTTGTCCAGCCAAGCTCCAAGAGCTGGAGGTGCCTGCCCAGAGGAGGCACATGTGGCCATGGCACTGCTGCTGGGAAGGGGGTACAGGAGCGGCTGTGAGGAGCTGCACGGGGCTGGGGGATGTTTCCTTCACCCCACAGGGTGTTTGCAGGCAGGACACCATCTCACAGCCCTGCTCTGGGCTTCCTCTGCAGGACACCAGCCCCTTGCTTGGCCTCTCTCAGGTTTGCCCTCTCCCCACCTGGTAGAAATTTGTCTCACAAAAGTTGTGTCACCGCTTCTTGTGAGGTTCCTTGGAACTCTCAGAATTACCACTTTTTGTTGGTTTTGCTTACTTGCACTTAAGGGGAGTCGCTTAATTAGCCTTTGAACCAGACAATGTCCATCTCTATCACAGCTTTGAGGAGACCTGGAAAGCCATTCCTGTCCAGACCTAGGGACTATCCTTCAAATATACCTCTTTGCTCCCCAAACCTTGGGGTGACACAGTGTCCCCAAGCTCCCAGAACTTGAGCACACACGTGCCTTGCTCCCCTGGTCCCCAGCACTCAAAAACTGCCATCTGGCCTTGATTTTCTCGGTAACCTGTAAGGTTTGGGCTGCTCCTTGCTGTCGGGATGCCCGTTTGGGATGTGGTGCTCGTGGGTCCGAGCTGGAGGCAGCTGGTGAATGGCCCTTTGTGCGCTTCGTCTCTTTGCTGCATAAAGGGGGCATTATTAGATCTATTAAATAAGAATCTTCCTGTTAATAAGATTAAGTTATTGCCTGAGTTGCTGTGGGGGATGTGTGGCATCTGCAGCAGGAGCTGCCTCACCCAGTCCATGCTGGGACGATGGATACACCCTCCGGGTTCGGCGCCAAAGGGCACGGGGGGCTCGTGCTGTGCTGCAAAACCAGGGAAATAACTGTCAGGCTGTCAGGGCAGTTCTGGGGCTGCTTTTGTGCTGGAGGTGATGCTGTCAGCCCCTGCAGTCCTAGAGCAGGTAGAGCAACTGCAGCTGCTGGGGATGGTTTTCCTCCTGCAGCCCTTCAGCTCCGGGCAGGGGAAGGGAGAGGGGTGGAGGCAAACTCCAAAGGGAATATTCAGTAAGTCAGTTCATTTCCAGGAAATCTCTCTCTTGTTCTTTTTTCTTTCTGTTTTTGGTTGGTTTTTTTTTCTTCCAATGGAAAAGCTAAGTCCTCGTGAACTTTTTGAGAACTTTTGTTCATTCTCCCTTGCCAGCTAAGCTCTGCTTTGTGCTAGTGACAGAACCCCTTTCTCCGAGCACTGGCCGTGGGCCAGGACATGGAAATCTCCACTATGTGCTGGCAATGCCACAAGCCCTGTCCCCCTTCCCTCCAGGCCGATGCAAAGCCCCAGCTCCAACCAGCTCCCCTTTGGAGACTCTCTGTGGGTCTTTTTCCTTCTCCCTGTGATGGAGTAAGCTCTGCTGCTTCATCTTCCTCTGCAATGGAAAATGTCAAGTATCATGGGGAATAGTCAGTCAAATCTGTGGAAGTGGAGAGTGTTGGTGGCAGTTCCTTGGAAGACACAACTGTTCAGGTGCTGTCAGAAGGAACTCCTCCTTTCCAGCTCCAGCTCCAGAGATGTCCTCTCCAAGGCAGGACTTGTTTTCTGGGCCTTTCAGTACTGTTTGGGTCTTTACATCATCCAAAGACCTCCAAAGGGGCCCAGTTCCATTGTGCTGGGTGGTAAAGAGAAGAGATTTCCTGGAGGGTGTCTGTGTAAGGGCAGAGCAGAGGGAAACCGGAGTATTTCACAAGTCCACTCAAACCAGCAGCCACTGCAGCAGAGGGACCAACATCACCAGCAGCATCTCCAGAGGCACAAACCACAAAATGCTGATGAAAAAAGCCCTAACAGTAATGGATCACATAAACTGTATTTATCTCAGGAAGCTCGTGGCTTTAGTTCCTCAGCACCACTGATATCCCCAGGGCAATAAATAAAACTTTTCCCTTACACAGAATTCCCATTTCCTGGAGCTGAGTGTATGAACAGGTGACAAAAATGTTTGGTGAGTTCACTTACCCGTTTCTCAGGGGTGAGGAGCAGAAAGGGAGCTGTTGTGCAACCAGGATGGAAATAATCAGGATCCCTCTAAATGTGTGTCCTCCAACTGCCAAAATATGTTTTGAAGCTGAGTGGGGAACATACACAAGCAGTGATTGCAACACAGCCACCACTGGGATGGTGTGAAGAGAATTGGAGTGAGTATTTTCTGTGAGAGTTTTAACCTTTGCAAATGATCTGGACACAGGGATAACAGGAGGAAAATCACAGAGTCATAGGTTGGGGTTGAAAGGGACTATTAAGGGTCATCTAGTCCAACCCCTCTGCAGTGAGCAAGGCTATTTTCCACTAGCTCAGGTTGCTCCAAGCCCCATCCAACCTGGCCTTGAATGTTCCCAGGGATGGGGCACCCACAGCTTCTCTGGACAACCTGTGCCAGGGTCTCACCACCCTCATTGTAAAAAATTGATTCCTAAATATCTGATGTAACTTTGCCCCCTGTCAGTGTGAAGTCATTCCCCCTTGTCCTACTGCTACATGCCCTTGTAAAAAGTCCCTCTCCAGCTCTCTTGTAGACCCTTTAGCTACTGGGAGGAGCTCTGAGATATCCCTGGAATCTTCTCCAGGCTGCAGAGCCCAGGGTGTTTTCCAGGGGAAGGACTGACAGTCACTTGCCCAAGCAGGGGAGAGCCCTTGCCAAGCCAGGCTGCCAGAGAGAGTTCAACATGATGGACTACAACTACCTGGCCATCACCCCCGAGCCCTCTGCAGCACCTCCATCCCCGGGGAAGGAGTTTGAGCTATTCCTGATGGTCCCCAGCAATGATGACAGATGAGGAGGTAACTGCAGTTTCTACAGAGACATTTATTGGAAGGGTATAAAAATAGAGTGCAAATTTCAATAAGTTGTATTTGGACATGTCATAGGCAAATAATCCCAGGCACTGGTCGGGGAGGAACCCTGAAGGTCAGCACTGTGTTGGGATTCCCTGATGCCCCCAGACCCAGAGAGACTCCATCCCCAGAGGTGGGTTATGACTCTTCTTTCTGCAAACATTCCAGTCCCTGGGCTGCAGCCTGCTCTGCTTGACAAGAGCTCTCACCAGTAAGGCACTATTCCATCAACGACCCTTCGGAAGTGCAGCTTAGGATAAGGTTTAAACACCTGCAGAGTCCAGGTGGAATGTCTTCTCCTTCGGAGAGGAGCCCTCAGCTGCTGGTCACTGGAAAGGCAGAGCCTGTTTCCCCTCTCTGTGATACACTGATAGTGGCAGTAAATATGTGCATTTGGTTAATACTGAGTAATGCAGAAATGAGCATCTTGGGCCTTCAACACTCCTCGTGATGCAGCTGTTTCCATTCGAAAGTCCCGTCCAAAGTCAGATCAAAATTATCCTTTTCCTGCTCTCGGGAGAGCTCCAAAAACACCTGAAATGTGCAAGATAAGGCTCAGATGATTTTCCTGGCTTTCACAAGACGCTGTGATGCTCCTTTACAGCTCTGCAGCCCCTGTGAGAGGTGTGTGAAGCAGCTTTATGTGGGGAGTAGGTACCTGGGAGCTGAGACTCAACGTGTTCTCTGGTATAACCTGCTGAGAGGAACCACCTGCCCATAGGTAGATCCATACAGTAGGTTTAAATCACCAATTAATAGACATAAACATTCCTCATCTTCGCCACCAGCCCTGTACAAGCTGCAATAACCTGCTGCTTCCAAAGAAACTGGAGAGGTTGGGCGTGGGCACCTACCAAGGGCATTCATCCCTTGGGTGTGCCTGTCTCAGGTGAGTGGAGTCTGAGACTTCACCCAAACTTTTTCCCACCAAGCGAAATCCCAGCAGTGAAAAACCCCAACCATTTATCACCACTTTCCCAGCTGAGGACCCCCCCACCCAGAACCCTCAGGCAGTTTTTTGGTGGAGCTGCCACTGCACCAGCCCAGGTTTCACGGCAGCCTTTGTTCGTTCTCAGGCCTTTACAGCACAAGTAGCCCTGAAATCACCTGCCTGAGTCAAAGTATTCAAGGAGAAGCTGTACTCCTCGAGGTTGCAGCTTCGTTTGGCTGTGGAGAAATGGGAAGAGAGTCAAAAATCAGCAGTCTGTGTTCCACCTTTTCAAAAAGTCGCCTTGTTTTGCTCTTACCTTCCTCTAGCTTGGAGAAAGACTGAGACAGGGGCAGTGCATCTTCCATTGGGACCTTGTAGACAAGCAAAGAGGGGAACCTTCAAGAAAAAGAAGGAAAGGTGGTTCTTGCTCAGTAATAAGGTTCTGGGATCAAAACTTTATGGATGTTTCGATGTTTTGCTGCTGGGATCACAGCAGGGTTGGATGTGGGGACTTTATCAAATCAGGTCTCCATACTGGGACTCTGAGCTGTTCATCCTTCTCCACCTGGCATCCTCTGCCTGGCCATCACACTGGGCATATTTTTAAGGATGAGGCAGTGTTGAAGCCACCATTGATCCCGTATTTTTTAGTTACCGCTCCTGACGGGCTGCACTTGGGAAAATCTTCAGAATCTCGGCGTGGAGAAGATCTGTGTGCTCTGGATCCTTGACCTTGATTTCCAGCAGATATCCTTTGCCAAACTTGTTCTTCAGGTACTGAATAGAGCCAATGCACCTGCAGGGGAGGGAGGGAGGAACAAGAAGAGAAGTTGGTGTGAAACCATTGCCACCTCGCTGCCTGCTCCTTCCCAAACGGTACATTTGGGGAAACCACTGGGAGCACTTCGTAAAGCCCAGGGTGATGGGTTGGGGCAGGTGAGGCCAGAGGAGGAATGTGGATGGTTTCCCAGCTCAGCCACGTGCTGGCTGTGCTGTCTCCCACCTCAGCTGCCCAGACACCAGGATGGCCACACGGTCACACACGGCCTCAGCCTCCTCCATGTAGTGCGTGGTCAGGATGGCTCCCGACTCCTTGGTTTTCAGGGCATCGTGGATTGTCTTCCTGAGGATCAGAGGGGAAAAAAAGGTAAAAAAGAAAGTCTAATGCTCCCTAGAAACATCAGACACTTTTCCCTATACCTTTGTCCCTCCAAATGCCTCTCCCCTAAAACAAGTGTATAACCTTCACATGCAGCAAGTTTAGGTTGATGAGCACAGGGTCGTACTTTGAAATAATGGCAAAAGGTACTTTTGACTCAAGTGTCATTGTGAACTCTTCCAAACCCCATACATGACTGCCCTAAAGTCTGCAAAAAAGATGAAGGAAAAATGGTTCTTCTCTCTCCTTGCCCGTGGTTGATCCAGAGATAACCAAGAACAGGGAGTTTCCAATAAAACCATTGGCACGTGCTGAGGAGAACCAGCTGTGGAGGGGGTAAAACACTCTTTACCTAAAACTGGGCATCTGCTTTTTGGTTTCCCACCCCTTTACCACTGGGGTGGCACAATGCCCGAGCTCCTACTCACCAGACACGGCGCTGCCCGTTGGGGTCCATGCCCGTGGAGGGCTCATCCAGGAGCAGGACGGAGGGGTTGCCCAGCATGCACACCGCGACACACAGCTAGGGCAGGGAAGGGGGTTCAGTCAAAGCTTTCACAGCCCTTGGCACTCTACAATTTGCCTGGGTTTTTTGGGGAATTAAAGTTCTGATTTACAGGAAATGCCATTTTGGAAAAGGCTTATATTCCCATCACCCCGCCACGGGAAGCAACGCGATGCTCTCCCGGGTAGCTCAGAGCACAGGGAGGTCCCTCCGCTCGTGAAGGAGGTTTTTAGTTCGTGCTGTGAGCATTGCAGTTCCCATTACAGGTAAAGCAAACCACACCTTTCTGGTTATCCCAGCAGATAATTTTCTGGCTTTTTTTTTTAAGTAGTCTTGAAGCTGCAGAGCATTCACTATCCTGTGGGGAAAGGGAGCGAGTGAAAAAAAAGAACATTTTTGTCATTCCAAATCAACGTCTCTTCAAGGATTCCCAAAATGACAAGGAAAAGGAACTTTCTTCCCCCTTGCACTTGACCCCTGCTTGTTTTCATTAAACATTTATTTTGTTATTAAAATCTAAGTGAATATTTGAAGCAAAGTGTACTGAATAAGCCACAAGCTCTTTTCCAAACCCATCATTAGTGTCAAGAGCATTATAAATCCATTCCACCTTGCCAGAGTCAGCTGAGCAGGCAGTACTTAAAACCCTTTCTTGTTGTGCCAAACTGCAGCATTAAAGATTTTTAGAAATCTGCCTGCAGATAACACACCTAAAAGATAACATCCCTAAAAGGACATTAGCGGTAAATTTAAAGAAAAAACATCCCCTCTGGACGCCCTCGGGAATGCTGGAGGTTTTCTTAACCCGCTCGATCACGGCTTTCAGCACAAAAGCACTTTTGCAGCCGCATTTCTTTCGAGGTTTACTGTGGCTCACAGTGAGTTTCGACCTTTTTGGTGCCCTCCCCTTTAGGGGGTAAGACGTTGGAGAGCCTCCCTCGGTACCTGGTGACGGCAGCGGCCGCGTCCCCCTTGCACAGCCCCTTCACAGCCGCGTAGACCCGCAGGTGCTCCTGCACGGTGAGGTCCAGCCAGAGCGGGTTCTCCTGAGGGCAGTACCCCAGGAAGGCGGGCCCGTGGTCCTGGGGGGCTGCTCCATCTCCCCTCTTCATCAGCACCTGCGCAACCAGGGTGGGTGGTTTTCCTTCTCGCGCAGCCTTGCCCAGGCACGAGGGTGCGTTCAGAGCCGTGGGCTTGGCTGGGGCTTGGGGGAGGAAACCCCAAGAGCTCAAGGAGTGATTTCACGATTTCACAACCCTCGTTTGCGTGGGTTTTTTAAATATAAACGTGGCCAGTTAGGGTAGATGCAACCGCTTGTCAGAATTACAAGTAGCCCACAATATTTTTTATCGATACCTTATTTAATTTAGTAGCGCGAAGTTAAAACCTTGATCACTATGACAAAAATTATAGCTTAGCTTAGGTGTTTTGCTCTTTTATCATAGATCCATCCCTTTTCTCCAGATGTCTCCTACCTGCCCAGCAGTTGGGATTGTCTCTCCAGTAATCATTTTGATTGCTGTGCTTTTACCAGCTCCGTTGGGCCCCAGAAGTCCTAATACTTCTCCTGGAACCAACACATGTAATTTCTTAAGAATACTCTCCATGCAAGAAATATATCACAGTCCCCCAAAAGAAAAAATATAGAAGACAGCATATAATATCAAAGATCATACAAAATAAACTGTTTTATTTTATACAATACATGCTCTGAGAGCCCACAACATTGCAGCTCCAGCTGATGATGCGAGTCTGAGCTTTGATCCCAGAAGCCACTGCTAAAGTGGGACCCTCTCTCCAGGATAATGGATACTGAAAGGTAACTAATAGGATGGACCCCCATCACATGGTTCATTAACACATCAACCCCAGACCAAACATGCCTTAACGACTGAGCAAATACATTCGACCTTTATGTCCTTGCTCAGATAACTGCAGAGGATTAACTCTCAGATAACTCAGAGATTCTCTCAGATAACTCAGAGAATCTGCAGAGAATTAACTCTCTGAGTGTGATCAAAACAGGTCTAGGAGAACAGTCCCAGTTCTCACCTTTTTTGACACGGAAGGAAACATTCTTGGTGGCTGTTTTCTTCTTCTTCTTAAAAACAGAACCAGTTTGCTTTATTTTATATTCCTTGCACAGATTGCTGACTATGATAACTGATTTCTGCAGGAGAAGAGGAAGAAGCAAGATCAGTTCATTAGCCTGGATATCATTAATCCTTCAGTAATATTTTCCCATTAAAAAGGCAGAAAACCATCTAAAGATCTTTGTTTTATAGTTCACCAGGAATATGAGGTGCCACAGGACACTTTATTGTCCATGTTCCCCTTAACAGCTTTCTCCTCCACACTGATGGAACCCACACTGTACTTTTGGGAGTTTTATTTTCCCAGTGAGAACAATACAGCCAGAGCACTGACCTGCTCTAATTGATAGTTGGTGGTTCGTGTTTTACCAGGTATAAAATAAAACAAAACAAGGACAACACTCATTTGTACCTCCTCCTCGCTCGGAGCTGCTATGGCATTTTTCACTGCTTCTCTTTCAGCTTTAACATCTTCATCCTCCTCTTCCAGCTCCTTGGGGTGCTGGTGGCTGCTTTCTCTTCTTGGGGAAATCCTGAAAACCCACCAGATTTGTCTTACGATTTTGTTCTTTACCCTTTTTCTCCGCCAATGCATTTTTGAGAGACTAAGAGTGAATGTCTCTCTGATTAAGTGTTCCTTGTACTTCTTAATCATTAATTATTAGTATTATCATCATCATCATTATTATTATTAACATTTTTATAATCTTTCTGTGTTGTACAAAGAACCAAGCTGGTACATCCCAGAGCACAGAAAACATCATGTGGAGGTATTTACAAGCTTGAGAGCTGTTTTATATTATCACAACACTGTGGTATTTAAGGGGCTATTTTAGTCATTAAAAAATCATCAGTATTTTAAAAAAAAACCCTATTTAAAAATAAGAACACGAAGGCAATGATGTCTTCAAGGAAAAGCAGTGTGGTAGGAGTTCAAATCTCACGTGTGCCTCTGGGGCGTGTGTGTTTATACAAACCTAAATATTGGGTCCTTTCTCAGAACTGCTCTTCCGTATTTTAACTCCAAATAGCGAAGGAGAAAAATGAAAGCCACAGAATGGACATAGGGCTGAAAAAAAAAGAGGTTGCCACATTAGCAGCCTTGCCTTCCCTCCTACTACAGCTGGCACTGAGGCGGTGGCAGTGTTACAAAATACACAGTGTGTGAAAATGAAGTCCACTGCCATCTAAATTCGGGGTAATCGTGAGGGCTGTGAATTCTGTTATCACTTATCAACACTGCAGAAAATACTAAGGGCAGGAAAAAAAACCCCAATTCATAGAATAACAGGGCAGCAGTAAGTGATCTGGGTTTATTCCCTTTTCCCTTCCCCATTTCAAAGGTGTGAGGTTATTTTAGCACAGGGGCTGATCTGTCACCCAGATCCACCCAGATCCTTCTCTTGCATGACATGAGCTCAGGGTTTTTCCTGCTGCCTCATAACTTAGGGGGGTTTAGGAAACCCACATCCCTATATAAAAGTAATGTTCAATTTTTCTTACTGCAAAGACAGCGACTAGTGCATCATTGCCAGGAGTCGTGACAGTGTCATCCATAAAAATCTGTAAGAATTAAAAAATACACAGTGAAACCCATAATTCTTTAGTATCATTCTGGGTAATCCAGTAACATTGAAAAATGCTTTGAAAAATGTACGAAAGCTTCTGATTAACCCCAAACATTCACCATACAGATGAACAAATACAGATGTTTGGCTTTGGGCACCCCAGTCCTCCACCAGAAAATGTCCCAGCCCCCAGTACGTGTACCAGGCTCTCCTTCCAGGAGTGATGTCCTATCCCAGGAAAACATCTGGTCTCCTCTCCTTTGGGTCCCAGAGGAAAAAAGGTGGGGAGGTGAGTGGGAGAGGACTGGGAAGGAGTCTCTTCTACTTGGACTTCACCCCTAAGCCATTTATCATTTATAAACAGTCTTGCACCGAGCTGAAGGGTTTTGCTGAATTGTCAGCTGACTTTCCACTACCACCCTCAGCTGACATGGAGTAAAGCACCTGGTGAGTATTTTTAGTTCTCACTCAGTTTCTGTGCAAAGTCAGATGTGTGACTTCAGATTTCCACCTGTGATTTTTCAAGCCAAGTTGCTTGACTCTGTGGCTGCCTCATCCCTGGAAGTGTCCAAGGCCAAGCTGGAGCAACCTGGGCTAGTAGAAGGTGTCCCTGCCCATGGGAGGGGGTGGAATGAGACGAGCTTTAAAATCCCTTCCAACCCAAACCATTTCATGTTTCTATTCTATGATACTGTGACTCTGCATGGAAAGAATTAAGAGTGCTCACCCAATTTACAGCCACAAGTTCAGCAGCCTGAGAAGGATCCCCCCAGCCCTTAATGAACAGCTGGAAAGACGAGACCTCATCTGAAAAGGTCATTTAAGGACAGACTCTGTCCATTTGGGAAATCCCACCCAGAATGAGCCTCCCCAGACCTTGCTCACAAGGTCCTGCAGTTGTGCTTTATGCCCCTCCTTGCCCAGCAGCACCACTTACATCCTGGATCACAAAACCCAGCAGTGGGTACACAGGAACCAGGAGAGACAGAATGTAGAGGGAGTTCCGAGGGTCGGTGAAAATATCCATGACTCTGCTGATTATAAAACAGATAAAGCACACCTGAAAACAAAACAAGAGGGTAACTTAGCTGGTGGGAAGGGTTAGACTCACTAGTCTTTAAAATTGTGTGGGTCTAGCTTTGCAATTTGCTGTTAAAGTGATAAATACCCTTTTTTTGTCTCCATTCCTGCACCAGGATCTAGCTCAAGATAGATCCAGGTATTTCCCCATGTCACAGCAGGATTGTGGGAACAGAACACGGTGACACAAATTTAATACAGAATTGGCTGCTATAAAACACATGCCCATATTTATGTTCCACATCTACACTTGGTGTTTTGACATCCAGTTCAACCTTAAGTTCTCAAGATACCCTTCTGTAAAGTCTGCAGTGCATTATCCATCTGCTTACCACTATCAGGATAAAAGACCAAAGGTCACAGTTCCATCCTTTGCGAGAGTTGAAGGAGATCAAGTAGATTAAGAGAACGATAGAAATTCCGTAACCCAACGTCCCTGTGACCTGCAGGAAAAAAAAAAAGCTTTCACTGGAGAAAATGGAGGGATCTAAACCATTAGAAACCCAGATACAGCAATGGGGCTCCGTGTAAATGATCATATATTAAGGTCGTTTAGTAATTACCCCAATTTTACTGTGAGGTGTAAAGGAACATATGAAGGCTAGATTTATTGCCTTTTGTTTCCAGCTGGAGAAACCCAAATGATAGGAGCTCAGTAAGGGGACCCAGAGGTGCTCCAGCACCATCTGCCCCCACAGTGTCTCAGCTGCCCCTACATCTGCTCCAGGTATTCCCTCAATCCCTCCGCAGGGAACCAGCAATCACCGGAATGGGAATGTACCAGTGAGAAGGTGCTGACGGTCCCAGAAATCTTGCTGCTCATGGGGAACTGGAGCCCAAACATGGAGAAGAGCAGGATCCAGCACAGTGGGATGTCCACCAGTGCCTGGCCACACCAGTAGGCCGAGGGGAAGAGCCCCGAGATCCTCAGCTGGTCACGAGCTCCCACCTGGGAAGGGACAGGGCAAAGGGGAGTCTGCTGTCAGTGCCTGGTTGGCCAACTGCACCCATGGCTCCAGGAAATAGAAAGGTAATAAAAATCGAATAAAATTCGACCTCTTTTTGTCTTTTCGCACTTTTTGCTGGCTGCAAAGCTGCTCATGGCCATACAGATCAAAACACTTCGAGCTGCCCATCATATGGTTGGACTCCATGACCTTGGAGTCAACCTAGATGATTCTGTGCTTCTATTCCAACCTGAATTATTCTATGATTCTGCTCCAACCTAACTGATTCTATGATTCCAATTCCAGCCTAAATGATGCTCTGTTTCTATATTCAAACACCCCTGTGGCAATGCAGTTGTAGCCCCTTCTGCCCACCCCAAATCCGCTCCTCTTCGAGGAATTTACCTTGTAGTCCTGCATGTAGCCCATTGCAAAGTGAGGAGGAAAACCAGGGAATAACAACAGCATATAAACGAGGTAAAAGGAAATGAAATACTCCCAGTATCGTGGATTGTAGAGCTGAAAACAGAAGAACAAAGCATTTGTAGAAAATGGTCTGAGATGTAATGCAACCATTCATCTCACTGCATTTCTCATGGATTACAGGGCACTGTGAACAAAAAGTGGGATTTGAAACCAAACAGTGGCAGGAGGAAGGTTCTCCCAAACCATAGCCCTGCAGAGTGCTTGCCCCTGGTGAGGAGAGATGGGTGGTGCAGGTCCTAATCCCCCATCCCAGACTTGGGATGAGCTCTCTCTGATGGGCCACAGCTCGAAAAATGTGATGTAGAGAATAAGGGACCTCCTGGAGAAGCCCTCCCAGCCACCCTCTCTGACCAGCAGCCCTCAAGACCCATAAGGGAAAAATGAGCCTCAGTTTTCCTGATGTCAAACGTAGTGGCTCCGCAGCCACCACCGAGGACAGTGGGTTTACAGGCACAGACAGCCCTGCACGGCTCCCCATTAAAACCTGAGGGTTTACTGAGGCCTTAAACTGCTCTCTGACCCCTTCTGGCTTCACTTACGGAGAAAAAGGGATGGCTCCAGATCCGGATGTGCCCGGTGGAGTTGAGGCTTCTCAGCAGGGCGTTGCTGATGACGTTCACAAGCACAGGGAAGCAGTTCACGGCCTCCAAGTGGCACAACACGGTGAACCTGTAGCTCTTCAGAGAGCAAGGAGACAAGATGAAAACTCCTGGCTTTTCTCATCTGCGGGCAAGCAGTGGAAAAGGAGCACACAGGGAGAATCCAGGCCTGGAGTAATTTTGTTTACGCCTTGAATGCTAGAAACGAAGTTATGGGGTGTTGGAAGTCTGTGCTAAAAAAATGCAAATGTTGAGGTGGAGAGTGAGGGAGATAAGGTCTCCTCCAGCACTTGGTTTACTACTTAAAACACTTTCTAATCTTTGTACCTGGGGGCCTTAGAGCTGTTGGAGGCATCTTGCTTAATTATTCAGTTGTTGGGAAGAAACCGGAGGGAGAGAAGACGAATCCTCACCTGACCTTCGCAAGACACTTTTATGGCCCCATTGTGTTTCAGTTCCTCTGTGATATTGTCCTCGCTCGTTATTTCCACTGTAAGGTCTTGGCTCTGGAGCACGTGGATGAAGCTGTCAATGCCTGTGCCTGGTGTGAAGGCCAAAAGCAGAGGAATCATAATACTGAAAAACAGAAGAGCCTTTGATGGGTTGATTTTTAATTTTATTTTCAAACCCGTGACCACCAAACGAAAGCAGGGGAAGTCTAATAACTGTGGACATCAGCCAGCACGTGTGTGGTCGATCATTGCATGTTAATTTTTGTGAAGTTAATGGATTTGTGTCTCATTGACTGAATTTTTGCATAGTTATTTTTTTGCCCTGCCTCTTCTGAGGTGCTACAAAATGTATTCTCCTTTGTGACTGTCTGATGAAGGTGACAGTGTCCCACTCTGGCCAAATAACATAAAATAGCACCCACTCATGGGAATGTTGAAGGTAAAACTGCAAGTAGCCCATTAATTTGACTCAGCATTAGTGAGCCCTTCAGGAGTGTGGTGCCTGGTTTGAGAGTCCCACACTCTGAAAATGCAGAAATTGCCTCGGTATCTATTTCTTGGACACAGATCTGGATTTAAAGCGGGGAAAGAACTGTGTCCCATCCAACCTCATCTGCTCTGATGACCCTTTCCACATCTCACAGCAGGACCTCACCAGTTGCTGAAGCCAAAGGGGGTTTCCTTCACAATCCTGCAAAGGCAATTCCCATGTTCTTCTGCCACGAAAACCTTCAGCCATGCTTAGATCCCCTACACCCTACAACCAACTGCTCTGTCAGGTGTTCTTCCTTGGAATAAGAAGAAGCCCCTGAACGGGGAAGGATGAGGAAAGGCTCACCTGTGTTGTTGTGGACCAGGAGGGTGGTTGTCTCCAGGTAGGATTTCTTCCCCAGGGGCAGGAAGTACCGCTCAGGCGAGAGCTCCCAGACACTCACACTCTGCCAGGCAGCAACCAGGGACAGTTGCAAAACCAGAGGAAGCAGAAAAACCACATAGAGCAGCAAACTACATTAAGAAAGAGATGAACAAACACTCTGAAACCAGTCGTTCAGCAGAAATGCATTTGCATGTCGGAAATGGTGGGTGATATTCAGGTTGCCCAAAACTGTTTCTGGTAAAAATCATAGAATCACAGAATATCCTGAGTTGGAAGGGACCCACAATAACCGTGGAATCCAACTCCTGGCCTTGCCCAACAATCCCACCCCAACAATCCCACCCTGTTCCTGAGAGCGTTGTCCAACCCTTCCTGGAGCTCTGGCAGCCTTGGGGCTGTGCCCACTGCCCTGGGGAGCCTGGTCAGTGCTCAACCACCCTCTGGGGGAAGAACCTTTCCCTGAGATCCAACATAACTCTCCCCTGGCAGAGCTCCAGCTGTTCCCTTGGGTCCTGTCAGTGCTCACCCCAGAGAAGAATTTTATTTCCAGAAGCCTCAAACCTTGATCATTCACAGAGATAATCAAAATTCAGCAGGGAGAGGACCTCAGATCTGGAGTGCTCAACTTTTTAGGGGCATGGAATGCCTTTCAGACTTCCTTTAGATACAAGGTTTTAATAAATGAGCATCTTCCTTTTGTTTCTTGTGCTCCACCAGGAAATGACAGTTTGAACACCAACGGGGCCAAATGAGTTGAGGCACTGGCAACACTAGAGAGGTTTTAAAAAAATTGCAGAGGAAGTCTGAAGATACTCTCCGTACACACTAGCTTATTTTAAAACCTCTTCCTCCATCTGAAATACAAGTGTTTCCAAATGATTCTTTTCTTCAGAAAGAAAATGGATTTTTCTTACATAAATTATTCATACAGAAATAAAATGCACAAAAGGGATGTTTTGTGTTACTGGTGCTGGAAAGGAAGAAGCTTTCCTGTCCTCTGAGTGCAGATCACCCAGATCATTCATACCCAAGACCTGATACCAGTTAATCCAAACTCTATCAGAACAGGGCTGTGGAAATTCTCCCCCCAAGTGTGGTCGTGTCCAGTTCCAGATCTCCAAGGGAGACTCGCTTTGGTACTCACATTGACCGCAGGTTTTTCACCGAACTCTTGAGCTTTAAGAAGTGCACCCACGCCATGGCAGAGACCTGCTGCCTCCAGAGGGCCAGGCCATCCACTGTCACCTTCCCAGCGTCCGAGAGCAGGAGGGAGCCCGGCTTGGTCTCGTCGGAGCCTCGTGGTCCTGCCTCTGCCCACTCGTCCCCGAGGCCGTGCTCACCTGCAGAGAGTCCCCACAAGCACATTTATGTCTAAGAACACCTTCTGTGTTGTCATTCGTGAAAATTTAAGAGCCACCCTTGGAGGCCTGTCCAGGGGTTGTCTCAGAGGAGCTGATCCCTTTGGCTGTGGGTTGTACATTCACAGCCACGATTGTACCTTCTTGGTCTGCCGTGTCTTCTCCCTCCAGTTTCAGGAAGACATCCTCCAGGGTCGTCATGCTGACCCCATAATTGATAATGCCCTGCTCAGAGCAGCTGTCGAGGCCACTGAACAGATCTGCAGGACAGAGATAAGACAAGTGCATGAGCACACGTCTCCAGACCACTTTGGTTCAGCTGAGTCCACCTGACCGGAGCATCTCCCATGACAGAGAAAACAACAGAGCAATGAAGGTCTGGAGGAACACAAAACTGCCAGATCCACAGCTCACTGGAGATGTTTTTCCACTTAACACCAGCATTTTAGGCTGTGCATCCTCTGAGGGATGGTCAGAACGTGGTGGACACGGTGGGTGAGGGTCTGCCTGGTGCCACCGCAGGCACAGAGCGGGGCTGGTTCTGTGGGGTTCTCCCTAATCACTGTCTTTTCATTTAACAGAAAGAAAACTGAACTCCCAGTGACACAGTTTAGCCTGCTGGGTTTCTTATTACAAGCAGAAGAAAAGCATTTATTGCACAGTTTGATCTTAAACACACGGATGATAAAACTGTGCAGAAAACCCAAAATGCAACAGTTTTGAAGTCCTGATGTGAACCCTGTAGAAAATCTCCGTTTTCATTTCACTTTCCCCACATTTGTGATTTTTTTTTTTCTCTGTGGGTAGTTCTCTGTTATTTTAGTATACGTTACCTGGGAATTTATTCACGTTTTCTAATGGCAGTTTGTATCTCAGCTCATACTGACTGTGTCCTGAGAATGTGGCGTTGGGGATGTACTGCTTAACCTGGGATGTCACATTCTCCAAGTCACAGGACTCACTGACATGGATCCTGTTGGATTGGAGAAACACAGCTGCTTAGTTTTGGAATGAAAACCACCAAAACCCACCCAAACAAACAACAGCCACTGTATTATTTTCTAGGATGCATAAAAAGAGAACTCTGGAATACTTAATTTATTCCCTACTCTGGGGTAAAGTGCTTTTTCAGTTAATTTAACTGACTATTAATTCAGTTAATTTGTTTGTTTTGATGACACCTGCTCCACCATTTGCATTAATTCCGGTGTCCCCCAGATACCAGGTCATGGAGCTGAAGTAGGTACCTTAAATGATAACAAATCCCCCATTTTTTCTTCAGGAACAGCGAGGAACCGACACACTTCAGCCTCCCGTGCGAGATAAAAGCCTTGCGGTCTGAAGGAAGGAAAAGCCAAAGGGATTTAGAGTGGAGAGCAGTCATTCCAAACTTTTCTGGCAACTGGCTTTCTGCTCCAGGGCTGTTCTGCAGAGGTGCCCCAGGCTGAGCCCGTGCCCACCTGCCAGGATATCGGCCTCATCCATGAACTGGGTGCTGAACAGGATCACCCGTCCCGCCCGGTGCTCCCTCAGGAGGCTCCACACCTGGTGCCTGGAGAGGGGATCCAACCCGGCTGTTGGCTCGTCCAGGAACAAAACCTGCAGAGGGGATGAAATCAGGCATTCCTCATCACTGGAGCAGTCGCACGCTCCTTGGGTTTGGTGTCCTGGAAGCCTCAGGTCACAGAGGCAAGATGCCCAGGTCACCTTTGATGCAAGGGCAGCTGTCCTGGGAGCTGCGGGCGGTCAGGGAGCTCTCTGCCTGCTTCAAAACTGCACTAGCAGGGTGGGTTGTGAATTTAAAAAAAATTAAATCATTAAATTTATTAATTTTAGTAACTTGTTGACAAATACACGGGCAAGATTTCAGTTATGTTGGGCCTGCTGCTTTACCTGGGGGTTTCCAAGCATGGCTATTCCAATGGACAACTTCCTTTTCTGCCCACCACTCAGTTTCTCAGCTTGAGTGTCTTGAATGTTACTGATATCCAGCAGTTCCAAAATGTTTTGCACCTAGAACAGCACAAGGATGTCCATTCTCAGCAGGAGTTGTCCTTCCATCCTCTGCTAGGGTAGACTTAGATTTAAATTAGATATCAGGGAGAAATCCTTCCCTG